>FXXK01000657.1:3890-22716 GCA_900184695.1 Betula pendula
ACTAACGAAGGGGTCTCCGCCTTCGTTACCTGCATCACAGTCTATGTAAACATGACATCATCACATTTACATAGGCAAACAAGTGAGTCTACTGCATCCCAAAATAAACAGGTAATTGAATTATTGAACAAGCATATGACAGATATAATGAATGATTTTTCTAGCATCGTTGCGAAGGCTTTGTTTAGTCTTAATGCATCATGAAATTACACTCAGCTCATAATGGGCCAACCCCGGATTAACGCACTGTTACACCTCCCCAACTTAGCAGATTGTTGGTTTGCACCTGGAACCGACTTCCAACGTTAGTTCTTATTACCGGATTTAGGGACAAGGCTCTTGCCAACTGGATCAGCCATCTCCCCCGCCACATCTCCAGCTGGGACAAGACCCCTTTTTTTTTGTCCACTGGATCAGCCATCTCCCCCGCCACATGACCAGCTTAATGTCACATCATTACCATTTCACAGAGTATGCATATGTATTGTATGAGCAGTTCATAACACATGCATATGAATAAAGTAATGCTGAATATAAAAGAAAGCAGCGTCAGCCCCAGTAAGTACATCCATACTTACACTTTTCCCCGCAGAATAATAGCTGATCCACCATTTGCGCCCTAGCAAATGGATGGATATACCAAATAATCATATATCAAGTGACCATCAATAATAATTGGTCAGTCTTCAGGATCCTTGCCTCTAGCCTTTATTATTATCCATCACTCATTTTCATTACTTGATTTTATCCATCGTATACTCATACATATATACAAGTCGTATTGTGAGTATTCTCACATAATTGTCCATAATTTATTCAAAGCATTTAATTATGAAATCCCACATAAGTGAGGACATGTCATAAGATCCCGTTGACAATAATGTAAATCATCCAATATTGCACTCGAATACCCCACCGAAGTAAGAGTATAATTCGAGATAAGTATTAAACAAACAAGAGTTAATACTGCATAAATATTCCCACTATTAGTAAGGGCTTTATTATGAGTTATATGTACAGTATTGAAATAATCTCTTATAGCCAATTTTCTCAACTTCATGCTTATACCGCCGAAGGGAAAGACCACCATAACGTTTAGGCATGAGATTGAGTGTTATCACACTATAGATTAAAAATAACAACAACAAACAATATATAGGTTGATTTTAAACCTTTTTCATTTTCTTTTAAAACAAGCTCCGCTTGCTTCCACTTTTAGTACTTTTGAGCACTTTAGGATCCTTGAACTAAACAATAATCAAACATACTTCAAACACATATTAGAATACATCAAATATATGTTAGACAAATCAAATATCATCAAAAAATACTTAGCAAAACAGATTAGCATAAAAAATCCACAAAATACTCCAATAAAGCCGAATGGGTGTAGGATGAGTTCTTGGTGTTTTCTCATGATTCCAAAGCCAAAAGATCAATGGAAACATGATATAAAATGTTTTTAGAACCATCCTAAGTATCATACACAGCCCATGCAAACAGGTTGTGAAAAACCACAAAAGTTTCCCAACACCCCTCTATTGAGCCGGTTTTGAACCTATTTGAGGAGAATGAAGCTTTCATACCTCAAATGGACTCCAAAATGACTTCTAAAGGTTGGGTTAGCTTCTGGACACCTCAAGCAAGGTTGTGTATAATTTCTGGACAGTTTGGAGAAGAATTGCTCAAAAACCCCCTAGGTGCCGTGAGAGGGTGAGAGTGAGACGAATGGAGGGATTTTTCTGTTTTGGTGCAAGAAGGGAGTGATTTCGGTTCTGAGTGCTCTTCTCCTATTTATAGGAGAAGCCAAGGCTTCTAGACAGCCAGCTCCCACGTCCAAACCAGCCTAGGTTCAATGGAAACCAACCTTTCCATGCAAGTTACCAAAATGCCCTCAAAGTCAAGATAACCTTATGACTTTTTTTGTCTTTTTGTTCTATCTTCCAGCAACTTCTCCTATTGCCAAGTGTCAACACCCTAGGCTCCCAAATCAGCCAAGAGCCGGCCCTACTCAGTGAATTTAACAGTTTTAAGCTAAATTCGACAGTTGGAGGTTTTAAGGCTCGGTTTTTAGGCCATAAATTAATGCCTCGGAATTGAATCCGATTTCACAAATCAAAGTAAAAACCATTATATACTAAATAGAGTCCATTTATGATAAAATACAAATGATGAAACTCCATTTTAGAAATAAGGCCCGGGTCAAAAGTGCCACGTAAGCAATGAATAGTCATCTTTATGCTTAAAAAGGTCAACTGATTGACTTTTACGAAAACTAATCTACGATTCGTAGAGGGTTTCGATACAAGCACAACGGGCTTCAGTTTGAGTAAAACTGAGTTCGTTTGACCAGTTTTTATACTATAGAGAAATTGGTCGTCAGAAAACGATCATTTTCTAAAGAGATTCTAAAGAGTTTTGACTAGAAATCTCTTAAACTTCATGAACGTCTCTAAAACCATTATCATAGCTAAATGATAATGTCTCCTCAACATATATCATTTAGTTTAATAATATGTTTAAGAGATTAGAATTACTCGGGCGTCACATTTTAAGCTTGCTAATGAATGAGAATCATAAATTTTGGTGACATTTTAATCTTGGGGATAACATGAGTTGTGCATAATGTTTGTGGGTATTATTTCTGTTTAACCCTTATAAGACTTCACTCGTCCTACTAGGGATGCCTAGGGATTAAAAAGGTTTGTTGCATACGCTAAATGTAATTGTGTTTCCCACAATAGAGGAGCTAGAGTAGTTGTCATTTATTTTCAGTTTTGTATTGATAAGAGACTAGCAATATGTAAGTTTGGGGTTGTGATAAGTGCTGAATGTTACACATTCAAGCCCCTTAATTCACATATGTTAATCTCATAGTTTCATTATAATATGATGTTTTGTGTTATTTTTGTGTTTTTTCCTTATTTTGTATGTTTTGGAAGAAAAGCACTCAATTCCATAAAGCAACGGGCTCAGAAGACATGTTGGAGAAAAGCTGAAGAATTTGGCTCAAGCCATATCCATATTTAGCTCGAGCCACTTTGTGCGCTGAACTATAAAGTCGGCAGAACCCGATTTGCAAAGATCCTAAACCTACTCCAACTCGATTTTGGACTTCTTAGGGTGCACGAAATTTACTAGGGTTGTTCCTAAACTCTATAAATACTCTCCTAAGTCCTCCAAAACAATTACACAAGTTTGAGGAGAATAATCAAAGGTTCTAAGAAGGGTTTTTCTTAGTTTTTCTTTACTTTTCAGGTTTTCTTTGTTATTTTCTTATGAGGATGATTTTCATCCAAATTATGTGTAGCTAATAGTTTAGTTAGGGCTCGATTGAAGCCCTAATCATGTCTCTTTAAGGTTTCAATTTGTCTTGCTACAATTTATATTTTGATGCTTAACTTGATTATTTCTAGTTTTCTTGAATTCCTCACATGTATGTGTTTGATCATCATATGCTTGTGGTATGGATATGTTATTTAGGTCAATTTGGATGGCTGAGTCCTGGGCCTAATAGCGTAACAAAAGAACCCCATCACAAGTTCTTGGATTAATCAACATGGAAAATCAGAGTAGATGCCATGCTCTAGGCTCCATGTGTTTTTCGATCTCCATAGTTTTATGTTTTCTTAAAGAACAACTTAGTAGATTCCATGCTAAATCCTTTGAGAAAGAAAAGAGTTAGAGTAGATGCCATGCCTAACTCGTTGCTTAGGGAGATCAATAGCCTAAGGAGTAGATGCCATGCTCTTAGGTTGACAAACATTGAGTATCTTGATATGGTTGTAGTATTGTGCATATTGTTTACCTTATTTGAGTATGATTAGTGGTGGATATCGAAGCCCTACCCTTTATTCTTATTATTTTAATTCAATATTTTTATCTCATCTCATTCAAGATATTTTCTTAGGAATTGCTTTTTAAACATATTTTACCAATCCTTGTGGGAATAATCTCGTATTTGCCATCTATACTATCATTTTGATCTTGTGCACTTGCGAGTAAAACATGTATTTATTCGCCTATTTATTTTGGTGGATATTTGTACAACAGTAATCAACATGGAGCATTGAGGAAGATCACTCTTCAAGAAAGAGTCGAAATCCTTTGTAGAAGAAGAAAGAGATAAGAAAATTTCCATTGTTTTAAGATCAATAAGAATGATTATCTTGTGTTTCGGGCCCGAGCATTTTTAGTGGTATTTAATTGAAATTGTGTACAAGAATAAGTTGAATCTCACATGGTACATTGGGATAAATCATGAGGTTTGGATTCGGATACTCAAGGAAAAAGATGTGGTGAACAAAGTGACACTTAATCATCTTTGGTTCAACCATAGAATAAATTTCATGGAGGGGAATATGGTAATTTAATAAGTACGTTATGAAGGATTAATTGTTTTTAGCAAAATATGAATTAGAGTTCAATCACATTTATTTAATGAAATTATTTGTGATTTTTAGTCAAGGTGATAAGTTATTGGATGACGAGATTTCACGGGATTAAAGAAGCTAATTATATTTTCCTTCTGAGTCCCTTCTTGAGCTATTGTAAATTGACTAAGTTGTTGTGGGCTTCAGTTAGTTCTTTATTTATTAATTGTATGTGTTTTTATTTAAGTAAGACATGGGCCAGAAATTAATGTTTATATTAATTTGGTTAGTTTTATTTATTAAAACATTTGCTAGAGAATTTAATTCTCAAAGGCTATTAGTTTGGAGAAGTATGGGCTAAGAAATTAATTTCTAGAGTACAGTCCACAAAAAATGAGCATTGGGCCTGCAAGATAAAACCAAGGCGCCCATGCAGTTATAAGAGAGGATTGGGCTAGGAGTTTAATCCTAGCCCATGTGCATGGGGAGCATAATGCTGTTGGAACTAGTGTCCAAATCTCCAATTAATCATAAGATATTTTAGATGTAATGAATATTGTTACTTATTCCTTGATTTGATTATTGAACATTTGGCAACTTATTATTGTTTTACATAGCATATATGTGTTTTACCATTTATATGCATGTAGATAGTCTCTAAGTTACATTGTATTTGATTATGGTGTGATCAATAGTCTTTGTCATACAGAAACCATAGTCAAAAGTCCCTTGTAACTTAGTAAATATTGTTTTTAGTTATAAGTGGAACTGAAAATTCCACCTAGACTATAACATGTCAACCTTGATGATTTGTCTTAATCTAGTGACGCAGTGTGGCTTCAGGTTGACATATTTCGTGTTACAGCAAAGTAAGCTTATACAAGGCAATGCATTGAATAGAACCGCGTGAGCCATCATTCATATAATGACTGTCATAGAGAATAATGAACGTGCACGACGACTTATGAATATTATTCTAAATCCTAAAAAGTTTGTGAACCAGATATCAAGTGGGGATTACTTTGATGTATCATAGGGTGAGACCAATTATGTGGTCAGCATACTCTTTACATTGGGTAATCAATATGTAGCATTATGAAAGATCACTCTTCAAGAAGGAGTCAAAGTCCTTTGTAGGAGAACAAAGAGATAAGAAAATTTTTCTTGTTTTAGGATCAATAAGAATAATTATCCTATGTGTCGGGCATGAGCGTTTTCAATGGTATTTAACTGAAACTATGTACAAGGATGAGTTGAATCTCATAGGGTACATTTGGATAAATCATGAAGTTTGGATCCGGGTACTCAAGGAAAGAGATGTGGTGAACAAAGTAACAATTAATCATCTTTGGTTCAACCACGGAATAAATTCTATGGAGGGGTAATATGGTAATTTGATAAGTACATCATGAAAGATTAATTGTTTGTGTCAAAATATAATTTTAGAGTTCAATCATATTTATTTAGTAGAATTATTTGGAATTTTTGTCAAGATGATGAGTCATCGGATGGCGAGATTTCACGAGACTAAAGTAGCTAAATCTATTTTTCTTCCGAACCCCTTCTTGAATTGTTGTAAATTGACTTAGTTGATATGAGCTTTGGTTATTTATTTATTTATTAAGTAGATTGTTTTAATTTATTAAAACATGGGTTTATATATTTTTTGGTCAAGTTGTTTTTATTTATTAAAACATTGGGCTTATTTAATTAAGTAAGTTTTTTTAATTAAAAACATAGGCCTAAGGAAAAACTGTACAGTAAATGCAGGACAGAGAGATTGGGCTTTGGGATAAAACCCAAGCAGTACATGCAAGGAAAAATGCATAGGCTAGGGATTATTTCCCTGGCCCCATGTGTCACTTAATAAGTGACAGGGCAGTGGAACTAACGCCTGGGCCAGGGAATTTCTCCCTAGCTCCATGCATCATTGGTTGAAGGAATAAGTGGCTACCGCCTATCCTCTTGTCCCACACGGTTTATTTTGTAGCTCTCTTAGTTTTTTCAAAGATTATAAATAGAGGCTCAATTAGAAGCAGAAAATTCACTCATTGAAAAACTACTTCCATTACTACAAAGAATAGTTTATTAGAATTAGAGGGTGAAATTTTGTAAAAGAAAAATATTTTCTTGCTTCTAGTTGTGAGTCCACACTCATTGTCATGTTCAGCCATCAAGAAAAAGATCCGGGTTTATGAAGAACAATGTTCTTTATGTTCATCATGTTTTTGGAGTTCTTGCCTTTGAAGATTTTGGAGTTTTTGGTGTTCATGGCGTTCTTAGTGTTCTTCGCGTTCTTCATCAACTTCGAAGATCATTAACAACAAAGATGCAAAAGTGAATTCAAATAGCCTTATATGCTTAAGGAGAGGCTGACAGGATTTGCAAGTAAATTGTTGTACAAATATCTATATAAATAAATAGGCAAATAAATGCACGTTTTACTCGTAAGTGTACAGGATCAAAACGATAGTATAAACAACAAATATGAGATCATTCCCATGAGGATTGGTAAAATATGTTTAAAAAGTAATTCCTAAGAAGATATTTTGAATGAAACGAGATAAAAGATAGAATTGAAATAATAAGATAAAAGGGTAGGGCATCGATATCCACCGCTGATCATACTCAATTAAGAATACAATATGCACAATGTTACAATTATGTCAAGATACTCAATGTTTGCCAGTCTAAGGGCATTGGTGTATACTCCAAAAGCTATTGATCTCCCTAAACAACGAGATTAGGCATGGATGTATACTCTAACTCTTTTCTTTCTTGAAGGATTTAGCATGGGTGTATACTAAGTTTTTCCTCAAGAAAGTATAAATCTATGGAGATCGACAAACACACTAAGAATTAGAACATGGTGTATATTCGAGTTTTTCATGTTGATTATTCCAAGAACTTGTGATGGGGTTCTTTTGTTACTCTATTAGCCCTAAGACTCGGTCATCCAAATTGACTTAAATAACGAATCCATACCACATGCATTTGATGATCAAGCATAAATATATGAGGAATTCAATAAAATCGAAAATAATCAAGTTAAGCATCAAGACAAGAATTGTAACAAGGCAAATTGAAACCTTAAAGAGACATGATTAAGGCTTCAATCGAGCCTTGACTAAAGTATTAGCTACACATAATTCAGATGAAATTCCTCCTCATAAGAAAATAATAAAAAAAACCAAAAATAAAGAAAAACTAAGAAAAACTCTTGTTTGAAACTTTTAATTCTTCTCTTTAAGCTTGTGTTTTTTATTTGGACGACTTAGGAATGTATTTATAGAGTTTAGAACAACCCTAGTCGATTTCATACAGCCTTACAACTCCAAATTTGAGTTGGAGTTGAATTAGAAAATCTTCCAAAATAGGGTCTGTTGACGTTACTGTTCAGCGCACGATTGCACTTGAGCCATTTAGGATTGGCGCTCGAGTGCAAATGCGCTTGAGCCACTTGTGAGGTGTGCTCAAACATACTTCTTCAATGATGCTCGAGCCTCTTTTGCTGAGCTCGAGCCACTTCTGTTTCAGCTCTTCAACAAAAAGTCTTCTAAGCTTGGAACTTTGATAGAATTGAGTGCTTTTCTTCTAAAACCTACAAAATAAGGGAAAACACAAAAATAGCACAAAACATAATATTATAATGAAACTAAGAGATTAACATATGTGAATTAAGCCGCTTGAATATGTAACATTCAGCACTTATCATAAATCTAACTAATGTTTTACTTTAATCTTGTGAAAATCAAAAGCATGTTCCTCTTAAAATTTATTGCGATCCTAAATCAGTACTTAGATTTATTTAAATTTTTTATATTCCATTTCGCAATAGTTTTTTGCATGATCCCCATGGACGGTGACTACAAGGGGAAATAATTCCCCTGGTGGCCGCATGCTACAAGCTTCTTGAAGCTTCTAGAGTTTTCTTATTAACTCTTCTCTAAGTAAACATAAAATTATAAATAGAGGCTTAAACAGAAGTAGAAATCTCACTTCTTGGAATACAAGTTCTTATAAACTGTAGACAATAAGCATTAAGGTTTTAGTGAGTGATTTTGGTAAAAGATAAATATTATTCTCTTGCTTCTAGTTGTTAGTCCACACTCATTGTCATGATCAGCCATCAAGAAGAAGACTTGAATTTTATGAAGAACAATGTTCTTCATGTTCTTTGCATTCTTTGAGTTCTTCAAGCCTTTGAAGATTTTGGAGTTCTTGGTGCTCATGACGTTCTTGGTGTTCTTCAAGTTCTTCATCAACTTCAAATATCATCAACAACAAAGATGCAAAGGTGAATTCAAATAGCCTTAAATGCCTAAGGAGAGGCCGACAAGATTTGTAAGTAAATTCAACTTTTGTTTTACTTTAATCCTGAGAAAATCAAAAGCATGTTCCTTTTGAAGTTTATTGCGATCCTAGATCAGTTTAAAGTTTTTTATATTCCGCTGTGCAATGTTTTTTGACAACTGCTGCATGACCTCTAACAATATACGCTGAAAGAATTCACAACACTTACAGAGATTGGACAGCTTGTTGAGAAGATAATAGCGATGAAAAAGAATATATCGTGTATTCATTGTTAACATTGTCATTGATTTTGCCAGTTGCGATAGCTACTATTGAAAGAGCCTCTTTCAACAATAAATATTGTTAAAAATCGTTTACGTAATGAATGGTTGTTAGATTGCGTACATTGAGAATGATATATTCAAGACTATTAGTAACAAAGAAATCATGCAGTAATTTCAAAATATGAAGACTCGTTAAGGACAACTGAATAAATTAATGCTAGGTGTGACAAAAAAAAAAATTGTAAGTTACATTTATATGTTTCAACAATAATTAAATTTCGTTGAATTGTTTATTTATTTTGTTACTTATATTTTTCAATTTTTTAAATCAATTTTTGTTTAAATTTATTTTTTTAATCTTGACCCCCTGAACCAAAATCCTGCCTCCGCCACCGATCACAGTCATAATTGATCAATATATGATTGATGTGGAAAAAAAAGGAAAACAAAGTTCAGATCATCCATGGATCACTTGGATGGTGTTGAATGGTGTTGAATGTTTGTCTTTTCTAAGATCTAATTGGAAAAGAAAAAAAAAAAAAAGAGAAAGAAAAAAAGAAAAGAAAAAAAGTGCAGCCTACTCGTGTAGCCATTCCAACGCGTGTGAAAGCATGCTTCCATCATATGTGACTCATTGCTTCCCTCAGCAGGCACCCATAAAAAATTTGTTCCTTAACTCTGTCACACAAGACAACTACCACATACCATCATAAGTAGAAAAAGCTAAAAAGCCTCTTGTAGGGGTGCGCAAGGCCGAGATGCAAGCATACATTACATTAGAAGTGCTCGCTGGGCCCCACGTCCCCCTCTCACGTTTATCCTTCCACTCTCAATTATCCTCGCACGTGGAAACCCCCAAGAAAAGGAAGCATAAAAAAATAGTTACACCTCTGGAGTGCACAGATTTTCATCCCTATTCTCTCAATAATACCCTCACGTGACAATCCCAAGAAATGGAACCAGGAAAAAGAAAAAAAAAAAAAAACCAAAAATAAGAGTTATCGATTTCCATGCAATAGAAGTCAACTGCTGACACATGAGGAAAGGACTGAACATAATCTTGGGAACATCGGATTTGCAATTTAATGAGCCTATACTTATTACAGTTGTCCAAATTAAGAGGACAATAACTTTTATTAGGCATTGGAATAAACTCACTTTTTAATTGCTTTTATAAAAGTTTGACATGTCAGTTTGGAACACTAAATTGAATGATTAACATGAAAACATCGAATCATTGAATTTATTTCAACCCATTGTTTGTCATTGATGAAAGGGCACGGTTGCCCGTCCAACAGAAACTACTGGATCCATCTACACCTACTTTTTCCGCTGAACACTACCTTTGAAATCAGTCGAAGGCCACGGCACAGCCCCACCAATCTAAGCATGATTTACCCATTGATCTTAACTCTTGCAATTGCAATTGCAATACTCGTTTGGTTTTCCGATTGGGTAAGATCTTGTCTTAATCTTTGATCTAATACAAATATGGGGTTTTCAATTCGGTTACCTCAATGAATTTGGATTTTCTATGACATACACCATCCTAATGTAGTGGATTTGTTTGGTCCACTTGTTCTCGGTTGTGTTTCTGTACTGGTTCTACATTTTCTCATGACTTATTTCCACAACAAAATCTTTGCTTCTGATTGCTTATTCTTCAATTTTTAGTAGTCTAACTCGTAGAACCCTAATTTTCTGTGAATTTCATTCTTTCCCTAATTCATTCAATTAGGAATTAAGAGCCCTAATTTGGTAACTTCATTTGGGTGAAATATACTAATGGCTTTGATTCAAGGACATGCGGGCTCAGATCCGACAACGACCTAAGATATGCAATGTTTGATGAGAGGACACTGCAAGAAAAATGATTTTTAGCATTGACAAAATGTCGACGCTAAAAGTCTCATAGTCGACGCTGTTGATAAACAACGTCGACGGCTCGATGCTGAAGAGTTGATGCTAAAGCAATTAGAGGATTCTCTTGAGCCACGAATCAACGAGGCGGTCCCGAAAGAGGAAGAGCATGCTCTTGAGCCACGAATTGATGAGGCGGTCTCGGAAGAAGAAGCAAAAGCAATTACAGGATTCGACGAGCGAGGTGAGCCGGTTGTATATTGCAAATGCTCAACAGGTATAGAGCATCAACGCCAAGGAATAGGCCTAGGTGGTGATCGAGTCCGTGAACAACGTTCTCAACACTCAAGCTCTAGAATTGACCGATCACTTGTGGTGCTTGAACTACATGCTTTAGATCATTGAGGAGGTGAGCAGGCTCCCCATGGATATCCTAGAGATGCTCGACCTGATGTTGAACTCGTTGCAATTCCACCGTTCGATCTGGAGGGGTGGTACTGCCTACGGTTTATTTCGGTGCCATCATTTTGGCTGAGGCGTGTATAGGTAGATCTGGTGGGTCTCTGTTGAAAGGGCAACAATGCCCATGGGTTGAAACAAATTCAACAATTTGGTGTTTTTATGTTCATTCTATTTGATTTTTCAAGCTGACGTGTCAAACTCCTATTAGAGGTTGTAAAAGAGTGGGTTTACGCCAATACTTAATAGAAGTTATTCTCTACTGAGAATCATAAGCGCAAAGTTACTTCTTTCTAAACAAAACTAATTTGCATTTCATTATCAAACTTTAAGGGAACTATCCGATGATTCACTTAGGTAGACTTTTCTTTGGACAACATTGAATTGAACCACCCAAAGAAGTTCTTGTCTAATTCCAAAAAGTAAAGCCACTATTGATTAATTTGGTTCTGACCATAATAAATTGATTCAAATCGCTGGATTATTTAAACTTGCTTCATAAATTCCAGATTCAAACAATAGATTATCTGAAGTGGAGTCAATCTTGAGTACGTGGAGCTTAAGGGTCTGCTTGTTAAAGCCGTTCCACTCCTTTTTCTTATTCTTGAAATTTTTGCACTGTGTACATATACTATGCAGTATTGGTACTTGTGAAATGTCAAAGTCAGTTTCAATAATGCCCCCAAGTCCAATTCCATGCGATTTTGTTTTCAAATGGATTTTGGGAGCATTATTAGAAGAAATATGTTAAGCCTTTGACATTTCTGGCCGAAAAGTACAATTCCACACAGGCTAAGTCGGTGCAAAAATTTCGAGAATAAGGAAAGGGGTGGAATGACTTTAACAAACGGGGCCTAAATTACTTAGGTTTTTTTATTTTTTTTAATTTTTTCGGTTTTTTTAATGGGTGAAATAACTTAGTTTGTCTCGCAACATAGTTGAAAACTTTTCATTTAAGACAGTTAGAGTGAGGGATATGATTAAAATTTAATCCGTTATCACGCAATTAAAGGTTAATTATTGTATTTTGTAGTCAACCCAAAAGTAAATAACATGAAGCCCCTGGAAGTGCTAATAGAATTTAGACATATGATCATTTCACTAATTTGCAATAATTAATGAAGTTGTACATTTGGATAAAGCTTAATTTATAACGGCCGACCACTTGGATCGATCAAAGTTATTAATGGATCTTAATTTGGCAAACTAATCTCATCAAGATCATCTAACGATAAGAAAACTTCGTCCAAGCATGACAGCTCTGTTCCGTCGTCATCTTCATCACGCTCATACACTCGGCATATTACCCAGTTACTATCCTGCAAAAATTTACAACAACAAATTCATAAGCATTCTATTTTGTCGGATAATCCCAAAGCTCAATCGTTCAATATTAAAAGTATTGTGAGACATTAATGGACCGATGATTTAGTTGGTCGATTCTAAAGCTCTTGCGTGTATGCTTAATAAGTCTTATGGTGAACACGAAGTGCCGCCAGATCACAAACAATAAAATCAGATACCTCATATGAAAAAAAAAAAAAAACCAAATAAAAAAACAAAAACAAGTACTTAACTATTTTTGAATGCCCTCTTCTTTTGGATGATGATCTAGTAGTACTGGTAGAAGCAGCGGAATCTGAGAGACCATATTCTTGCATTGTCCAGTTGGTTTTGATGCCGGATGGAGCTTCCCCGACAAAAAACACAAAATATTTCTTGATTCCAACGTTGTTGCCAGAGCTATTCATGACCGGTTCCTCAATGCCGATTGGCTGCCAATAACCGTTACTTGTCATTCTATTTTGCGTCGTCCGGCTATAGAAGTACCACGTGTTACCCTCCGCCAAAGCTTTCCCTACAAACTCCAAAATATATAGTTTCTATTTAAGTGCTTAATTAATTCCATGCAAGAATTAACCTAATTAATAAAGAAATCCAAAGCAAAAAAAAAAAAAAAAAATCTGTACCATCAAGTTGCCATGGATCATATGGATAAAGACCAAGATCGGGGATGACATCTGGGTGGCAGGGTAAGAGAGTGGCCTTACGATGAAGGAAATGAACTACGAGCTCTTCATCGTGAAGGGTAAAATCGGAAACCAGGGGGTAGATTAACATTGTTATCTCCCATTAATAAATAGAAGAAATGGAATTAGCAGAAGAGTAGGAAAAAGTAGAATGGGTGATGTTATAAGGTTGGTTTTGGGTTTTGGCTATGGATGATATTGCTTATGTTACGTACTATATATATATATATATATATAAGAGAGGAGGGAGGAGAGAGAGAGAGAAGGAGGAGAGATACTGACGTGAGATAGAAGGTGGCTATCATCAGAAATCACATATGGGGGGAAGTGACGTTTGAGACTTCTGCGTTTAATTTCAAAAGATTGGGTGCTTCTCTTCAAGCTAGGCGGGCGGGTAACGGATATACGGAAAACGTGTTTTATAAGATAATTCCAAATAACGGGATCAATTGGTGTAAGAGGAAGCTGGAGAGGGTGTCAGATTCATTCAGTTCTTCTATATATATAATATATATTTCTTTTTTTTTTTTTAATTTATTTGATAATGTGGGTCATCATCACACCTCATGCTTATATCATGCATCGACGTGGCACACATGGATATATGGGTTGGTCGTGGACCATATTGAACTGGGTGCCCCACCTCTTGGGTGTGCCGATATACCAATAATGATAATCATAATTTTCCGTATTAAATAATTTGGAACACCTTTTCTTTCCTTCTTTCCCCCTCCCCCCCCCCCCCAAATGCATCTCCCCCCAAAGTTGTAATCAATGGTAGTGTAAGCCATTTGAGATCCAACATATATTTCTTAGTCTTTTTTTTCATATCAATATTATTTTATCTACAATAACTCTCTATAATTCAAAGATAATTTTTTGCCATATTATAATCTTATATATTAAATTAAACATATTTGTTATATATTTATGTTCTTACAACAAGTGTTCTTTTTATATATTCAATTATAATATATATTATATCATTAATGTGAATTATTAATTCATAATCTTAAGATTGTTATATCACTATAAAGTGATAATTAATTGTTTCGTATTTATATGAAGGATTCATTAGATTCAGATTACTATAAGTCTATAATGCATACATTAGAGGAAATTGACTAATAGTATGTCCATCTACCACTTTATCATTAGTAATCAACTAGTAATTTTCATATCAATAAATAACTTGTCATTGAAAAAAAAAAATTGGGCTCTTTAATGCACTATATATTGTTAAATCATTACTTATTCCAAAAACTTAAGTTGATGGGTGAAATGCTCCGGCAAAATCATTTAAATGGTAAATGACATAGCAGTTCACCTCATAATCTTATTCACAAGGGCTAAAACTCAGGGACCTCATACTCTCCGAAAAGAGTCTACAGCGGAAGACTTGTCACTTACGTACATAGAAAACAACTAATTTGAATCCACAATCACAATCATACTAGAGTAAACGAAAACATTATAACATAGATAGTGAGAACTAGCTCAAATAGTATCCGACTATCTCAAGTGACTATTTAATTACAATTGATTCTACTAAACAATTGTAACTGCACTTAAGTTTATATTTTTTATTAAATCAATTAATCCCTTAGACTCACTTAAAATTGAGTTTGATTCTTTCATGAAATTCTTTCGTACGGAGTAGAATTAGGACTGAAGATACTGTCCCTCTAATTCTTTACCTCTTATTCCTTGAGTACCATATTTTATCATTTTTTATTCGTGTACTTGTAAATTCTTGTAATGCCCCAAAATATTTAAAATGAATTTCTCAAATAATTTGACAAAAGGTTGTAATTAAAAAAACACCCACTCATTCTTTTTTATTAAATAATAATATTTTCAAAAAAGACAACCATCAAACGTTCAATGAATAGTACAATCACATTCTCTGCCAGCCTGCGCATGCTTAGAATAGTTGTTAGTACAATACACAAAACGTTTGATGAGAAACCCTAGGATTGCTGGGTAATAGTATATCAAACGTTTGATGTCGTACATCAAACGTTCGATGATGTCCTAATTTTTTTTTTTTTGTAGGGGACCAGTAACTTGCCCCATTCTCCTATAAAATTGTTCGGAATACTACTATATCAGAGCAAATATAGTGCAACAGAAAATAAACTATTCCTTAACCAAGATCATGTAACGCCCTAGGAATTTAGTTAACTTGTAGTTAAATTTATGGTTTGCCTTCCAGCCTTAATTATCAAATTAAGACTCAGGGATATCTCTATTCTCTTCGTTAGAGAAAAATATGTAAAACACTAGCTTTTGAATCACCTTATATACAAGTTTATTCATTGAAGAAAGAATAAACTGGAGTATAACATCCATAGGGCATTTAAAACAATTAATTGGTAACTGTCTAAATTTCTTAATTTAACCTTTATAAGAGTTTTTAGCGGAATAGTTGATCTGAGTATATAATAGATAATTCTAACATTATTAAACATAAGCACATAACTTTATATTTAAAAGATCAAACTTGAATACAATAACTGCTATCCTGATATCATAATCTTGGTGTGGATCCCAACTGATCAAACTCCTGAGGGTTTGATAAGCCTTGAATGTTATGCATTCAAGCCCCTTAACTCGCATTTGTTAAACCTTAGTTATTTTGTAATATAATATTTTGTCGTGTTTTTGTATTTGTTAGTATTTTCAGGTCTTATGGTGAATGTGCACTCTACATCATGGATTTCTTCAAAATATGATGATAGACTTAAATTGGCTCGAGCGACTTCATCACTTGGCTTGAGCGAGATAGACTCAAATTGGCTCGAGCGACTTCATCACTTGGCTCGAGCGAGGAAGCACTCAAACTGGCTCGAGCGAATTCCTTACTTAGCTCAAGCTAAATTGATCAAGTTAGAATCTGAAGTGCAATCTACGCCGAATTTGGAGGAAGAGAGATTCATAGAAGACTTGGTCAGTGCGAGAACAGTTCTGTGATTCCCCAAAAATAGTGTTGACTCGATTTTACTGAGAATGAGAGATTGGAGGTGAGAGAATCCCTTGAAAAGAGGGATTTTTTAGTGAGCTACGAGGATTGAAATAGGAGAATATTTTGTAAATAGAAAAAGATCGATTGGTCGTGGGCAGCAGCAAGAGGGAGTTCTTAGTTCATCGTGAAATCTGCCTAGAAGCGAAAGAACACTCTAGGAGATGGTTTTCTCTAATTCAATAGAGATTTTCAGCTCCTCTATGAGTGGCTAATCTCTTCTTCATAGGGAATTGATGAGACCCTCTCCAAATACCATGATTTAATTTGTATTCATTTCTAACATTTTCAGAGTACACATGATGATTGTTTAGCTTAGGGAATTGAAAAAACCATTTGTAAATTGTTCTTCAATGAAAACACTCATTCTTGATTATATTCCATCTTGTCTATAAGATAGTCTTTTGTCTTGAATGAATCCAACATCTTTATTCTCTATGATTATGGGGATGATAGGTAGGCAATGGTATTAATTGACATTCATTCAAGAAATTTGATAGGTTACACTTAGGATTCATAAATCATGCTACATCTTAACTTAGCTTAATTTAGGTAGATGATTCATGCAACTAAGGATGGGTTATTCTTGATTCTTGGTGATATGTATGCTGTTTAGGGATTGTATAGGCCATGCTAGGGAATATGGATCTTATCACAAATAGTGTTTAGGTGATCGATCTGTATTAACCTAAGATGATTTATCATTTTCTCCAAAACAAAAGTGTTTTCTTGTTGATGTCGTCGAATGATTGACAACCATACGCGCAACATATCGTGTGTATACTGAGAATCCCACGTGAGTACGAATGATCATTGGAATGAGGTTTGTGGTGGATTCAACCCCTATGTTTCTTTCCTTGTATTTCATTACGTGTTTATGCTTTAATTTAGTTTTCAAAACAATCAGATATCTTTCTGAGTTAAATTAGAATTAATTCTGAGTATTTGATAAACATCCATCTAAGAAAAGTTCTTGAGGTTTGATACCCTAAAAAATAGCCCTATCCTATAAAGGATTCGTCCTATTGCGAGTGATCTTTTATAATTGATCCGTAAAATCCACATCAGGATTTTGTAAAATACCGAGGTATTTTACGAAAATGAAGTAATTGAGTAAGTCAGCTAATTTAGTAAACAAGTTATTTTGAAAGCTATGATGTATAAAATAAATAAAAGGTTATTAAGAACTTCATATGATGTTTTTGCAAATAGCAGGCCTAATCCTCGTTATTATGCCCTTTGACAAAAATGGTGTTTAATTTAAAAAGTGGGACATAATTTTGATGATTAAACTCTTATTCTTAAATGCAGAAATATGCTTAATGAATACTGTATAAATAGTTATATGTTAACATTATGGTTTATCTGAGACATTACTCTCTCTCAATTGGGTTAGTGCATCTAAAAGGACATCTGGTACAATTTCGGTGCCCCCGACATTGCACGAACGTACCATCTTAGAGCATTCCCAACAGCTTCCTCGTCATTTTTCCTAAATTTAGGGAACCAAACTACTTTTTACTTCCCTATCTAAATACACTCCATAATAGATTCGCTAAACATTTCCCTATATCATTAAAATAATGTTTTTTACTTTACCTTTATTTTATTTTTATTTTTTCAAAAACTCTCGTCTAGCTGTCTCAACAAAATCTGTTTGCAGCAAAATCTACTTGGGCGTGGGTTGTTGTCTGCTTGTTATGGAATGAAAAGAAGAAGAAGAAAAAGGGCGGGGGGGGGGGGGGTAGGGGAAGAAGAAGGGTGGATGTTTCTCCGATCTCTGGAGAACAAGACGGACTGTCGGAGATGTTTTGGGGTTTCTCCGATCTCCGCTGTCAACTCCTCCGGTGAGCTCTCCGCCTCCCACCTCATCTCCTTTAGTGCAATCTCTCTCTGCAAAAACCAAAGGGGCCTTGGGCAATTGCTTGAACAAAGAAGAAGAAGAAGAAAAAGGGGGGTAGGGGAAGAAGAAGGGTGGGCTGCGTGTAGAGAAGAAGGGGTAGAAAGGTGAGAGGAGAGAGAATTGATTTTTTAAAATTATAATATGCATTGGGTTTGCTACAGTTGAACCCAATGCATTGTATTAACCTAAGATGATGGATGGTATTACAAATAGTGTTTAGGTGATCGATCCGTATTAACCTAAGATGATTTATCATTTTTTCCAAAACAAAAGTATTTTCTTGTTGATGTCGTCATATGATTGACAACCATATGCGCATCATATTGTGTGTATATTGAGAATCCCACGTGAGTATGAATGATCATTGGAATGAGGTTTGTGGTGGATTCAACCCCTATGTTTCTTTCTTTGTATTTCATTACGTGTTTATACTTTAATTTAGTTTTCAAAACAACCAAATATATTTCTGAGTTAGATTAGAATTAATTATGAGTATTTGACAAACATCCATCTAAGAACAATTCTTGAGGTTCGATACCCTAAAAAATAGCCCTATCCTATAAAGGATTCATCTTATTGCGAGTGGTCTTTTATAATTGATT
>FXXK01000657.1:24601-106660 GCA_900184695.1 Betula pendula
TTTTGGGGTTTGTCCGGTTTCTGCCGTCAACTCCTCCGATGTGCTCTCCGCCTCTCGCCTCACCTCCTCCGGCGCAATCTCTCTCTGCAAAAACCAAAGGGGAAGGGGCAATTGCTTGAACAAAGAAGAAGAAGAAGAAAGAGAGGGGTAGGGGAAGAAGAAGGGTGGGCTGCGTGTCGAGAAGAAGGGGAAGAGAAGTGAGAGGAGAGAGAATCAATTTTTTAAAATTATAATATACATTGGGTTTGCTACAGTTGAACCCAATGCATTGTATTAACCTAAGATGATGGATCGTATCACAAATAGTGTTTAGATGATCGATCCGTATTAACCTAAGATGATTTATCATTTTCTCCAAAACAAAAGTATTTCTTGTCAATGTCGTCGTATGATTGACAACCATATGCGTATCATATCGTGTGTATACTGAAAATCCTACGTGAGTACGAATGATCATTGGAATGAGGTTTTTGGTGGATTCAACCCCTATGTTTCTTTCCTTGTATTTCATTACGTGTTTATGCTTTCATTTAGTTTTCAAAACAACCAAATATCTTTCTGAATTAGATTAGAATCAATTCTAATTATTTGATAAACATCCATCCAAGAACAGTCCTTGAAGTTCGATACCCTAAAAAATAGCCCTATCCTATAAAGGATTCGTCCTATTGTGAGTGGTCTTTTATAATTAATCAGTAAAATCCACATCAATTTTTGGCGCTGATGTCGGGGATTGTTTAACGGTTGTTTATTAAGTAATTAAGATTGAATCTACTTTAATTTCGTACATATTCTGTTTATAGATCTTTTTGTGCATAATCTGACTTTGTGTTTTAGTTCTGTTTGTTTCAGGTTCTGCAGAAGTGGCTCAAGCTAAACATCCATCTGGCTCGAGCATCTATATTGGCTCGAGCGTTTTTGTAATCTAGCTCGAGCCAAGTGGTAAGCTCGAGTGAAATACCAAGTGGCTTGAGCGACTATCCCTCAGATAGGAGCATAGGAGATACTGCATTGCAGGAACAGTAACTTCTAAAATTTTGTTTTTCTTTTTTCATTTGTATATATCCTTTGTACACATTGTTACTGTTAACCAGTAGCGTATGCATGGTCTTCGGTCTTTATCTTTACCACTTTTGAATTGCGACCTAGACTTAGAACGCACTCTTACACATCGTAGAACCGAAATGGACTCGAATCTAAAAAAGTAGACCGAACCTATGGCTAAAGAGGTAGAAAGAACCACTCTGTTGAGGGATCATTATGGTCCCTCAACTTACACTTCACCTTCATGCCTTGAGTTTCCACAGCTCACTATGAAATTAAGTCCAGCATTATTCAAATGCTCCCATCCTTTTATGGACTTAATAATGAGGACCCATATAAGCACCTTGATAAATTCTTGGAAATCTGCACCACTTTTATGATGCAGAATTTTTTCGAGGATGCTTTGAAAATGGCCAAGTATTGACTGAATTCCTTGGAACCAAACTCCATTACTTCTTGGGCTCAAATCTAGCAAGAGTTCCTTAAGAAGTATTTTCCCATTGGGAAGACCAATCAAATTTGGAAATCCATCACTGGGATTTCGCAAATTGAGGGAGAACCTTTCTATGAAACATGGGAAAGGATGAAGGACCTTTTGCGAAAGTGTCCACACCATGCTATCCCGAAATGGCAGCTGGTACAATGCTTCTATGATGGCCTGACTGAGCCACATAGACAAATGGTTGATGCCTCATGTGGAGGCACATTTATGCTGAAAAGTGACAACGAGGCATGGACCTCCTTTGAGAATCTAGGAGAAAATTTGTTACAACATGCATCGTCTAGTTGTCGAGCACCTGCTCCCCAAACTCGAAGGACCGAAGGTCTTTTTGAAGTGGGAATCCTTCGGATGTAACCACCAAGGTGGATGCATTATCAAGGAAATTAAACTAGCTCATGGCAGCTGGCTTTGCTCCGACTATTTCTCACCCACAAGTTCCACATGAGCCATGCGAACGATTGTCCCATCATTGGACAATTCTCTGAGACCAGGTAATGACCCATACTCAAATTCCTACAACCCTGGTTGGAGAAACCATCCTAATTTCTCGTGGTGAGCTCAAGCTCCGGGAAATTCAGCACCTCCTCAAGGAATGCCTCCCCATCAATCTTTTAATCTGGCATCCAATTATCAACCTCCCCAGCATCAATATCAGCCAGCTTCTCCTCCTAGGAATTCTGCCTTTGAGGATAAGGTGTTGTCTGCTCTAAGCAATCTTGAGGCAAACACTTAGATGCTCAACTCTCATTCGCAATCCATTTCAAAGCTAGAAGCCCAAGTTGGGCAGCTAGCTAATTCGCTCAATAAGAGAGCAGAGGGGAAGCTCCCCAGTCAGCCAGTGGTTAATCCCAAGGGACATTACATGGTCAATGGAAGTTCATCAAACGACCCAACTCATCAAATCTAAGCCATTACCACGCTGAGGAGTAGGAAAGTGATTGATAATAATGTGGAAGAGAAGAAGAATGAGTAGAATGGGCCATTAAAGAAGTTGAATATGGCCAAAGATAAAGGAGTAAGCAATGAAACCCCATTCTTAGCTACTCACACTCCTGAGACATCGTATGAGCCTAGAGCCCCATTCCCTGATCGTCTCAAGGAGCCTCCTTGTGTTGGAAAACAAGGATACAAATTTCAAGAAATGATGGAGGTGTTCAAGCAAGTAAAAATTAATATCCCCATCATTGATGCAATCCGGCAGATTCCCCCGTATGCCAAGTTTCTGAAGGACCTGTGCACCCAGAAGCGAAGGACAAGGAGCCACACTCCTCAGAATATCCTTCTCACAGAACAGGTGAGCTCCCTAATCCAGCACAGCATCCCTCCCAAATTTAAAGA
Source organism: Betula pendula (assembly GCA_900184695.1). Classification (NCBI taxonomy): domain Eukaryota; kingdom Viridiplantae; phylum Streptophyta; class Magnoliopsida; order Fagales; family Betulaceae; genus Betula; species Betula pendula. Next base: position 27,486 of record FXXK01000657.1, read on the forward strand.
CCCGGGTGCTCCGACCATTTCATGCATAATAGGAGACCATGCTGTTGAGAAAGCGCTCCTCGACTTAGGAGCAGGTGTGAATTTACTCCTATACTCAGTGTACGTCCAGTTAGGACTGGGAGAATTGAAGCCCACGACGGTTGTCTTACAACTTGCTGATCGATCAGTTAAGAAACCACGCAGTATTGTTGAGGATGTGATCATAAGGGTGGACAAGTTCTACTTTCTAGTAGATTTTATCGTTCTTGATACAGAACCTATCCCAAATCTGAATAAGCTAATTCCCATCATCCTAGGATTTCCTTTCTTAGCCACAGCTAATACGTGCATTAATTGTAGGACTAGGGAGATGGAAATCACGTTTGGCAACATGAAGGTCAAGTTGAACGTCTTTAATGCCTTCCAGCACCCGCCGGACATGAGTGAGTGTTTCTTCTTGGACATCATCGAGGAAACTGTGGAAGATACACTCCCCCATTAGTTAATGAAAGACCTCTTGGAGGCCTGCCTAACTTCCTTCAGTAGTGAAGACTTTGACATGGAGCATTATATCAGCAAGGTTAGTTCCTTACTAGATATTGCGGCCACCATAGACTTTCCCCCATGGAGAGCATGCAAGGAGCCTTTACCTATTACTTCAGGCACTCCTCCCATTCCTTCCCTCATTTCCCCACCAAGACTAGAGCTCAAGCCACTCACCGACAAACTCAAATATGCGTTATTAGGTTCGAACGAAACTTTCCCGGTCATCATTGATTCTGATTTAAGAGAAGACCAAGAGAGTAGCTTTATGGAAGTACTCAAGGAGCATAGAGAAGCGATTTGGTTGGAGTGTGGCTGATTTGAAGGGGATTAACCCTTCCATCTGTATGCACCGCATTCATTTGGAAGACAACGCCAAACCTTCTAGAGAGGCACAACGTTGGTTAAACCCTAACATGAAGGAAGTGGTCATGAAGGAGGTGGTTAAGTTACTAGATACGGGCATCATTTACCCCATCTCTGACAGCAAGTGGGTAAGTCCCACTCAAGTGGTACCCAAGAAATCGGGTATCACTGTTGTTGAGAATTTGACTGGAGGTCTAATTCCGTAACGCACGACCACTGGATGGCGTGTGTGCATTGATTATTGGAGACTCAACTCAACTACTAGGAAGGATCATTTCCCACTACGATTCATTGATCAAGTCCTAGAACGTCTTGCGGGCCAAAGCTATTACTGTTTCCTAGATGGTTATTTTGGGTACAACCAAGTGGCCGTTGATCCCCAGGATCAAGAAAAAACTACTTTCACCTATCCATTTGGTACATTTGCCTATAGACGCATGCCCTTTGGGTTATGCAATGCACCTACGACTTTTCAAAGGTGCATGATGTCTATCTTTTCTGACATGGTGAAATTTTTTTTGGAGGTGTTCATGGACGATTTCTCTGTCTTTGGACCCTCATTTGATAAATGTCTCCATAACGTTTCACTCGTTCTTCAACGATGTAAGGAGACTAATCTGATCTTAAGTTGGGAGAAGAGCCATTTTATGGTTCAAAAAGGTATTGTGTTGGGATACATTGTGTCCAAAAGAGGTGTTGAGGTTGACAAAGCCAAAGTTGAGCTGATTTCCAAGCTTCCACCACCTACATCGGTGAAGCAAATTCGGTCATTTCTTAGACATGCCGGCTTTTATCGCCGCTTCATCAAGGACTTCAGTAAAATCTCACGTCCCTTGTGCAATCTACTTGCCAAGGAGACGCCTTTCAATTTTGATGAAGCCTGTCTTGAGGCATTCGAGAAAATCCAAGGCCTCCTATCCTCTGCCCCCATAATGAAATCACAAAATTGGTCTCTCCCGTTTGAGATCATGTGCGATGCATTTGACTATGCTGTGGGTGCAGTCCTAGGACAGTGTGAAGAGAAGCTCTCTCACGCCATTTACTATGCTAGTAAAACTCTTCTTGATGCTCAAGTGAATTACACCACCACTGAAAAAGAGTTGCTAGCTGTTGTCTTTGCCTTGGACAAATTCCGCTCTTATCTCTTAGGATCCAAGGTAATTGTTTATTCTGACCATGCCGCCCTATGCCACTTGCTGGCCAAGAAGTAGACCAAGCCCCGGTTAATTCGATGGATATTCTTATTACAAGAGTTTGATTTAGAAATTCGGGACAAAAAGGGAACCGACAATGTCGTGGCTGACCACCTCTCACGGATTCTGCTTGAGTCATCCCCCATTTCAGTTCATGATTCCTTCCCGGATGAACAACTGTTTGGAATCACTCAAGGAGAGTCACCTTGGTACACCAACATCTTAAATTACTTGGCCATAGGTAAGATTCCCTCTGATTGGTCCAGGCAATAAAAGGACAAATGCTTCAAGGAAATCCGATCGTACTTTTGGGAGGATCCAGAGCTATTCAAGTACTATGCTGATCAGATCATCCGCCGTTGCGTTCCCCAGAGCGAATTTCATAGCATCCTCACCTTTTGCCACACATTGGCTTGTGGAGGACACTTCAGTGCTAAAAAGACCACGACGAAGGTCATACAAACTGGATTCTTCTGGCCATCCTTGTTTAAGGACGCCTATGAGTTTTGTCGGGTGTGTGATAGATGTCAACACCTCGGAGCAATGTCCAGGAGGGACATGATGCCTCTCAATCCCATTTTGATCGTAGAAATTTTTGATATCTGGGGTATAGACTTCATGGGACCCTTCCCACCTTCTTTCGGATGCGAGTACATTCTTGTAGCAGTGGACTATGTTTCCAAGTGGATAGAGGCTGTGGCTACCAAAACCAACGATTACAAAGTCGTTGTTAAGTTCGTTCAAGCGAACATTTTTAGTCGGTTTGGTATGCCCCGAGCGATCATCAGTGACGGAGGAACACATTTCTGCAATGGGTATCTCCAATCCCTACTCCATAAATACTCCGTCACTCACAAAGTTGCCACACCCTACCATCCTCAGACAAGTGGCTAGGTAGAATTGTCAAACAGGGAGATTAAGCACATCTTGGAAAAGACGGTTAGGCCAGATCGCAAGAATTGATCCTTGCGACTCAATGATGCATTATGGGCCTACTGTACAGCGTTTAAGACGCCAATTGGCATGTCTCCATATCAGCTAGTTTATGGAAAAGCGTGCCATCTCCCTATTGAGTTAGAGCACAAGGCATGGTGGGCCATCAAAAAGTTTAATGTTGATATGAGATCGGCTGGATCCCACCGGCGGTTATAGTTAAATGAGCTTGAGTAACTATGACATGATGCATACAAAAGCTCCCGGATGTACAAGGAAAGAACAAAAGCATTTCATGATCGCCACATCCGGCCCAAGGTTTTCGTCCTGGGGCAGAAAGTATGGCTGTTCAATTCCAAACTTCGCCTTTTTCCTAGAAAACTTCGATCTAGATGGGACAGTCCATTCATAGTCACATCTGTCTCCCCACATGGAGCTATTGAGCTTCAAGATCAAAAAAATGGCATCCTGTTCAAGGTAAATGGTCAAAGGTTGAAGCCCAAAATTGAGGGCGAGGAGCATATTGAAGAAGTGGAGTCCGTCAATTTGATAGATCCCACCTATTTTTGAAGAAAGAATTCTACACTGCCTAACATGGCTCGAGCTATAAACCAGTTTAGCTCGAGCCAGCCATCAGGCAGATCTAGCTCGAGTGATACACATTTTAGCTCAAGCCAGACATCAGATACACGTGGCTCGAGCGAATTTAATATCTGGCTAGAGCGAAGTCTGTTCAGTAAGGCACGTGACCTCTTTAAATTCTCGGGTCCCTCTCATTCCCATCATTTTCACTCGAGACCTGCACAGTTCTCCATGCTCTTTCTCTGACCTAACACGTAAATTTTCTTCCTCCAAATTTATTCCATTTTCTTTGCACCACACTCACTAATTTCTTCCCCCATTCCCTTCCTCTTTCTCCAAGGTTTCCACCAAACCCATTGCAGAAGTATACTCATCCCATTCTCAATTTCAAATGGCACAGTAGCTGTTTGAAAAAAATCCTCACCCAAAATCCAAGCATCCCAAAGGATCGAGCCTCCTTTTCTCGCCAACCCAGTGGCCGCAGCACTTATGCCAGCGACAAGTGGAGGCATCGCGGACTCACTCCCAAGACCCGCTTCGACATAGTGTGTCCCTTTTGGGAGGATGTCAATGCTAAATCAGCGTACAAGCAAATTTGGAGATGGCGATTGGCACCACTGCTCCGTCCAGCACACGACGTCATCCACCCGCGCTTCGTCAAGCTTTTCTATAAGAATTTGTCGTTCAATAAAGACAAGCCCGGGGTTTTATCCTCCGTGATTGACGGAGTGGAATTTAAGGTCAGCATTGAAGACATAGCTGAAGCTATTGGAATCCCGAACGGGTGTCCAGCGGACTTGGTAGATCGCTCTGGCGCTGTCCGTTACGGTGAGTTCCCGAAAGACATTGGTCTTAAAGAGATTGTTGATGATATGTGCAAGGGCCGATACACCAATGAGGACGAGAACTGCACGAGCAAATCATTGTTGCCCGCAGAATTATGGTTGATCGACACGGTGTTACAACGGAATGTGTGCCCCATCGGGCACAAGTCGCAGCGAAGGGGAGACTTCTTGAATGCTCTTTATGCATTCCATGGGCGTTATTGGTTGTCCGTACCACGCCTCATTTGGCTCCAAATGTACAAGTGCTAGCACGGTTTAGTTCACACGTCCAATAAGAAAGCCGCGAAGTGGGCACTCCCTTTCCATTCCTCATCACCAAGCTCATCCTAGAGAAGGGTGTCCCGGTGACAGATGACAACTACGCGATAACCGAGACCCCTGTATTTGGACCAGCGCAATGGAACGAGAGTGTTTCTCACATGCACAGATATGCGATGGGCCCTGCAGTGCCGATAGATGAGGTGAAAGCTTCTAAGGCTCCTATGGATGAGGAGCCCACTGCTGATGAGGATATGGCGGATGCGGAAATGGTTGAGGATGAGGCCTCCTTTGATACAGAGGAGAGGGTTATGATGTCTCGCATAGAATTTGATTACTTCTGTGAGTAGCTCGATGATTTGTGATTCGAGGTCAGTGACTACGCTCGAGAGTTCCGAGAGGACAATGGGGCGACTCAGAGATTATTGCGAGACCTTCTTGCACGATTGCCCGGACCGCATGCCCCATGATTTTGATGTTGTCTTGTAATTTTATCTTTTGGTTTATGGATGTATTTTCCCTTTATGACATTGTTTTAGGATTTTGACTGGATGTTTTATTTTAACAACAAATGTTTCATTTTGCCATATTATCAATTTGATTCAAGGACAGGATTGCTTGTGTTTAGTTTGGGGGAATGCTGTGGCCCTACTACTTATTGTCTCCCAGTTCGGTATTTTTCTTTACACATTGGAGACAATGTTTCGTTTTAGTTTGGGGGTGTGGGATTAACATTTTTGTGGGAATATGTGTTGTTATTAGTTTTTCATTATTGAAAAATAAAAAATTATCATGCTATTCTTGAGAATCTTGTCGAACTTTAATAGTGGTTTGCCTTTCATTGGCGAGTTTAAACTTTTGAACATATGATCATATGGTTAGGAATCTGAGTCTTATTACTTACCTGTGACCTATGAGGTGGCACTTGTGTCGATTTGATCTGTCACAAGAACACTAACACATAGTTTGTGAGGTATGACATTCGGGACCAGTTGTGTGTGTTTTCAATGTTTGAGAGGAATTGGGTGACTTGTTGGATGGACAACCTTGGCAAGGTATTTAAAAATGAATAAATAAAAATAATAAAAAAATTACAAAATATAATTAATGTGGCTAGTTTGGCTTCGTAGCCTTTTTGACTGGAGTTAGTAAGCCCTTAGGGATATTTTACATCTAATGCCCTAAAGCCATCTGGTTTGGGAGTCATTGGCCTAACACTCGATACATTGGTCAATTAGGGAGCTTCAGGGAGCTAACCATTGCACAACTGCACACAACAGGAAAAATATTATCTGGCTATTTAGTTTTGTAGCTTTGTTGACTCGAGTTATTAAGCCTGAAGGGTTTTCACACCTAGTGCCCTAAAACCATCTGGTTTGGGAGTCATTGGCTTAATGCTTGTACATGGGTCAATTAGAAAGCTTAAGGAAGCTAACATTGCACAACCTGTTTAAAAACAAGAGAAAAAGAAAGGAAAACTTTTGCCTATGCCTTGGTTGTATTATCTGATGAAGATCCTAGTGACTTTTGAGGTATTGAATCATTCACACTGGAATTTATTAGAAGCCTCATAATTATGTGTTAGTTCACTTCACACGAAGTTGAACTTGTGGTATCTTAGCCGGTCATGTGTAAGTAAGTGGACTTTGGAAATCCTAAGAAATGTGAAGATAGTGCTCAGCTTTTTAAACTTGCTTATAAATGATGACCATTATTTGTGTGATACTCCATTCTTTTGGATAACATGATTGTGCATAATGTTTGTGGGTAACATTTCTGCTAATCCCTCACGAGACTTCACTCCTCCACTAGGGATGCCTAGGGGTTTAAAAGGCTTGTTGCATGTCCCAAATGCAACCGTGTTTCTTACGACAAAGGAGGTAGAATGGTTGTTTTTAATTTTGTTTATTTTATTTTCCGCTTTTGTTTTGCTAAGGGACTAGCATAATGTAAGTTTGAGGGTGTGATAAGCCTTGAATGTTATGCATTCAAGCCCCTTAACTCGCATTTGTTAAACCTTAGTTATTTTGTAATATAATATTTTGTCGTGTTTTTGTGTTTGTTAGTGTTTTCAGGTCTTATGGTGAATGTGCACTCTACATCATGGATTTCCTCAAAATATGCTGATATACTTAAACTGGCTTGAGCGACTTCATCACTTGGCTCGAGCGAGATAGACTCAAACTGGCTCGAGCAACTTCATCACTTTGCTCGTGCGAGGAAGCACTCAAACTGGCTCGAGCGAATTCCTTGCTTAGCTCGAGCTAAATTGATCCAGTCAGAATCTGAAGTGCGATCTACGCCGGATTTGGAGGAAGAAAGACTCATGGAAGACTTGGTCAGTGTGAGAATAGCTATGTGATCCCCCAAAAGAAGTGTTGACTCAATTTTACTGAGAATGAGAGATTGGAGGTGAGAGAATCCCTTGAAAAGAGGGATTTCTGAGTGAGCTACGAGGATTGAAATAGGAGAATATTTTGTAAATAGAAAAAGAGAGATTGGTCGTGGGCAGCAGCAAGAGGGAGTTCTTAGTTCATCGTGAAATCTGCCCAGAAGCGAAAGAACACTCTAGGAGATGGTTTTCTCTAATTCAATAGAGATTTTCAACTCCTCTATGAGTGGCTAATCTTTTCTTCATAGGGAATTGATGAAAACCTCTCCAAATACCATGATTTAATTTGTATTCATTTATGGGATTTTCAGAGTACATATGATGATTGTTTAGCTTAGGGAATTGCAAAAACCATTGGTAAATTGTTCTTCAATGAAAACACTCATTCTTGATTATATTTCATCTTGTTCATAAGATAGTCTTTTGTCTTCAATGAATCCAACATCTTTATTCTCTGTGATTATAGGGATGATAGCTAGGCAATGGTATTAATTGACATTCATTCAAGAAACTTGATAGGTCATACTTAGGATTCATAAATCATGCTACATCTTAGCTTACCTTAATTTAGGTAGATGATTCATGCAACCTAGGATGGGTTATTCTTGATTCTTGGTGATAAGTATGCTATTTATGGATCGTATCACAAATAGTGTTTAGGTGATCGATCCGTATTAACCTAAGATGAATTTTCCTGTTGATGTCGTATTGACAACCATTCGCGCATCATATCGTGTGTATACTGAGAATCCCACATGAGTACGAATGATCATTGGAATGAGGTTTGTGGTGGATTCAACCCCTATGTTTCTTTCCTTGTATTTCATTACGTGTTTATGCTTTAATTTAGTTTTCAAAACAACTAAATATCGTTCTGAGTTAGATTAGAATTAATTCTAAGTATTTGATAAATATCCATCTAAGAACAGTCCTTGAGGTTCGATACCCTAAAAAATAGCTTTATCCTATAAAGGATTTGTCCTATTGCGAGTGGTCTTTTATAATTGATCCGTAAAATCCACATTAAGGTTTTGTAAAATACCGAGGTATTTTACGAACAAGAAGTAACTGAGTAAGTCAGCTAACTTAGTAAGCAAGTTATTTTAATAGCTATGATGTATAAAATAAATAAAAGGTTGTTAAGAACTTCACATGATGTTTTCGCAAATAGCGGGCCTAATCCTCGTTATTATGCCCTTTGACAAAAATGGTGTTTAATTTAAAAAGTGGGACATAATCTTGACAATTAAACTCTTATTCTTAAATGCAGAAATATGCTTCATGAATATTATATAAATAGTCATATATTAACAATATGGTCTATCTGAGACATTACCCACTCTCAATAGGGTTAGCGCATCCAAAAGGACATCTGGTACAATTTCGGTGTCCCGAACATTGCACGAACGTATCGTCTTAGAGCATTCCCAACAACTTCCTCGTCATTTTTCCTAAATTTAGGGAACCAAACTACTTTTTACTTCCTTATCTAAATACACTCCATAATAAATTCCCTAAACATTTTTCCATATCATTAAAATAATATTTTTTACTTTACCTTTATTTTATTTTTATTTTTATTTTTTTAGAAACTCTCGTCTGGCTGTCTCTCTCTCTCTTTTCTGGCTGTCTCAACAAAATCTGTTTGCAGCAAAATCTACTTGGGCGTGGGTGTTGTTTGCTTGCCATGGAAAGAAGAAGAAGAAGGGTGGGTTGCTTTTTCGATCTCCGGAGAACAAGCCAGACTGCCAGAGATGTTTTGGGGTTTCTCCGATCTATGCCGTCGACTCCTCCGGTGAGCTCTCCGCCTCCCACCCACCTCCTCCAGTGCAATCTCTCTCTGCAAAAACCAAAGGGGAAGGGGCAATTGCTTGAACAATGAAGAAGGAGAAGAAGAAAAAGGGGGGTAAGGGAAGAAGAAGGGTGGGCTGAGTGTAGAGAAGAAGGGGAAGAGAGGTGAGAGGAGAGAGAATCGATTTTTTTAAATTATAATATGCATTGGGTTTGCTATAGTTGAACCCAGCCTTTGGGGAACTAGTTAGGAAGCTGCTGTGGATCACTTTTTATGATTTTTTTTGACATTTTCCTTATATTTAGGGAAATGAATGAAATATAGGGCATCTGCTGTGAATGCTCTTACACTAGCAATCCGACCGAGTCTGATTTCGGGTGGCCCAAACTGACTAGTTAAGCCGTAACTGGTGACCCAATCAATGAATGATGCGCTGTCACAAACTAAACCATTGGATCTAAGGCCCTCTTTATAAAACAACACTATTTGACCATAGAATCAACCCATAATAATAGTAAGCCCATGACCATTATTTCGTTGCGAGACAGTGCAACCATGTCATACGATGCAATTATTGTTCATTTATTCAAAAATAAGGAATATATAATCAAATATCATCTTATCCTAAACTAATAAAGTAAATCACATGGAATATTGTGCTCAATCATCTGACATATTGCACTTCACAAAAATGCAGTTTCTTTATTCAGTTAAAAGACTTATCTCGATTGCTCATCTAATGCTTCAGACATTTTGCAAATCCCTTGTTAACTATAAAATAACTCGACAATATGCTAAGAACGTAATCCCTTACTAATTGTGAATCATTGTGTGTTCTTTGTCTTAAAAACTTCTAATTTGGCACTTCTGGTCATCATCGAATGTTTGACACGATTATCAAACGTTTGATCCTTGAAGATTGAACGTTTGATCAAGAACAGTGGAATGTTTGATGAATGTCCAGAATGCATGAAAGTTCAAAAACTCTTATCAAACCTACTTACAACTATTCTTAAACTTAGAACATCATTTAACAACATTAAACAATCATTAAAGAACGTAGATAACACACTTTTAAAGAGGTAAAATACAAAGTAATTCATTTTATTAAAACATTTTGGAAAGCCATCGTAAAAGCCTTTTTGAATTACTATGACATAATTTGAAAGCATAAACATGACCTTAACTAGTTTCAAAACAGTAAAATACAACATAATAAGAGTAAGGATTCGGAGGTTACCCTTGGAGAATATAATCTCCTTCAAATGAGAACTTTCCCCTAGAAAAATTCTCCTCGAGCCTTAACAAATGATTTCTGAAGGTTTTGGGTCGGCCCTAAGTCGCTTACTAAGGAGAATGAGGTGGTATTTATAGGGAAGTGGGGTGTTAAACTGATTCTCCACGTAAAATCCATTTTTAAAAATGATCGAACGTTTGATATACATATCGAACATTTATTCTATTTATATCAGAGAATCTAGGGTTCATCTTCAAATGTTTGGTGAAAGTATCGAACGTCTGATAAAACTCACATCGAACGTTCCATAAAAGCATCGAACGTTTGATATTCGTATTGACACATTCTAAGCATTGTGCAGGCTTTGCAGAGTTTGTGTCTGTACTTTCCAAGATCAAACGTTTGATGATCATCATCGAACGTTTGATGGTCACATTTTATGATTAAAATGTTATTGAAATGTTTAACAAAAATTAGAAAAGTATTTAAATAAATCTTTTGTCAAATATTTATAAAAATAACTTTTAAATATTCTGGGGCATTACATCCTCCCAACCTTACAAAAATTTTGTCATCAAAATTTAGCGTTTCAAAACTTAAAAATAAGTCTTTCATTAAATTGCAAATCTAGTTAACAAAATGAAATAGTTATATCAAAAATAAATTCTTTAAAGAGAAATGACATTGCGAAATAAAGTAAACATTCAAGATAAAACATAAAAATAAAGCAACATCATCCAAAATAAATTCTAGGCCCATGCCTATGACTAAATATCCATACAAAATATAAATGTATATAAAACTATTACTAACAAAATAAAATAAATAATGTCTCACGGTCCAACTCCATTGCCTACCCCTGAGATAGGTCTTGCTCTAAACTCCTGAACCATGTCATCCGAGCCAGGTATGTTAGTCAAGTCTTCCACTTCCCCTGAGATGAACTTCTCATGGAGTTCCTTGATCCTCTGGGCCATGTCCTCGTGAGTCCTCCTCTCAATATTGGCCGTCTCTAGCTCAGTCCTAAGCTCCGTAGTGAGATCCTGAATGGCTCCCATGCAGGTCTTAAAGCGGGCCTCCATATCCTGCCGTAGCGTCTGCATATCTCCTCATAATGCATCGATCGCAGCAAGTTTTTGTTGGGAATCATGTGATAAGAATATATAAAAAACTTTAAACATCAACATGTGTAGCGAAAAAACAAAGAGCATGTGATCATAGCATACTTCAAGAGGAAACATAGCATTTGATTATTCTAGAAAATAGGAAAAACAACAAGTTTGTTGTTACTAACAAATCGTGTGGGCCTCTTTTAGGCATTTAGAAATATTTGCATGAGACTTGGAATCCTTCTTCATGCTTGGTGTTGATGATCTTCAAAAGTTCAAGAACAATGCCAAGAACGCCAAGAACTTTTAGATCTTAAAGATCTAAAACATCAAAGGACTTGAAGAACCTTCGAAGAACACGAAGAACGCGAAGAACACAAAGAATAAAGTTCTTCAAACTTCAGATCTTCTTCTTGATGGCTGAATATGTCTGTGAGTGTGGATTCACAACTAGAAGCACAAGAACTCTCTTGAATATTTTTCCCACACCCTCAACTATAATGTAGCCTCAACTCTTTGTTGTAGTAATTGTGTTTCTCAAGGTGTGCTGTGTGCTTATTATGATCCTCTATTTATAGATATAGATTTACTTGGAGAGGAGGTGGAGAAAATTCTAGAATCCAATTAAGGTATGGAATTGAAAAATAGAATTAAATCAAAATCTTAGAAAACTCTCCCCATGGCCGACTTTAGCCTTCAGCCATGGGGAGAGAATTCTCCCCCCAAGGCTGACTATGGCTAGGCTTTTAACCCTAGCCCTTTTCTCCATGGACTTAGCTTGGGCCCCTTGGTTTCACCTCTTTGGCCTAATACTCCTTCCCTTTCGACCAAGCTTAGGAAATAATTCATTTGACACAAACCTTTTCACATAAGGCTCTTAGAAATAAATTCTCTTAGCCCAAGTTTTTAACAACATAAATTTAAGTTGAATAAAATTCAAAGCCTAATTTTATTTAAATAAAAATAACCTAAATAAATAAATCCTTTATAAAATATCCTGAGGAACATATTTACCTTAGTCAATTTACATCAGCTCAAGAAGGGACTTGAAGAAAAATAGAATTAGCTTTTTAGTCCCTTGTGAAATCTTGTCACCCAATGACTTATCACACCTGACTAAAATCACAGATGATTCCACTAAACAAATGTGACTGCACTCTAATTCATATTTTGATAATATATAATTAATCATTCGTGACATATTTATTAAACATAATACCTTTGCATGAAACTTACTCTATAGTTAAAACAAAAATGATTAACTGTCACTTTGTTACACTATATCTTTTTTCTTGAGCCATCTTGGATTCGAACTTCATGTTTTATCTCATTGTACCTTGTGAGATTCATCTCACCCTTGTACATTCATTTCAAGTAAATTCCAAAGAAAACCCACTCAGGCTTGAGATACAAAATATAACATTCTTATCAATCCTAAAACAAGGGGAATGTTCCTTATCTCTTTGTTTAACCAACTAAGGATTTGGATTTCTTCTTGAAGAGAGATCTTCCACAATGCTTCATGCCTATCACCCAATGTATGGAGATGTTGACCAAGTCAACTGGTCTTCACTCCATAATACATCAAAATGATATTCACTCAGACATCTAGTTCACTAACTTCTCAAGATTAAGAGTAATAGTTATAAGTTGTCGTGCATGTACATTTATTATTTCTAACAGTTATTAGAAAGAACAATAACTCACGTGGTCCTGTTTAGTGTATATCCCTGTATTTATCCCACCTTGCTATTGCACCATCATGTCAACCTGAAGTCTATCCTCACTTCACTGGATCAAGATAGATTACCATAGTTGACCATGATATAGTCTAGGGTAGAATGCCCAGTTCTACCTTATGACTATGAACCATAAACACTTTATAGATTACAAGAATCCTTTGACTACGATCTTCCTGTGTGCTAAAATACTTTACTCATACTATAGTCAAATACAATGTAATCTAAGGACCTTTACATACATATATTGGGTGAATATTCAAAACACATATATGCTATGTAAAACCCTAATGGATATGCCCAATGCTTTATAATGAATCAGTGAATAATCAATCAATATTCATTACAACAAATATAATCCTATGATCAATTAAAGTTTTGGACACCAGTTCCAACAATCTCCCACTTGTCCACAATTCCAATTTGGACACTTATCTGTAACCTACTTAATCACTTAGTAAAACCCAAAGTTTTACCATGGCAAGTATCCAGTGAAAAATTTTATATGGAACTTAGTCCCCTTTAGAATTCCGCCTATTTCCGTTATCTTCCTTATGGATTCTTTATAAGAGACATCTCATACTTTAAGGTAACATATGCACTAGAAGTTGCAAAACTTCCTTTAACCCTCCAGTGGGACCGACAACTTCAGTTGTCACAACAATCGGTTGTAATCCTCCCACTTAATTACTGTATTATTTTGAAAATAATTAGTTTCACTTTCAATGACACCTTATGACAACTTCGTCAACAATCCATTGGATTTTGACTATTGATAACCTTTTTACATCATTAGTCCATAATGTAGGACCTTTATCAATACTGGGTACTATTGTTCCTTTATCTTAACATTTATACATTTCATGTTGTTTCGATATTCTACAACATGAATGCATGCATATCTATGCTTTTGGATCTTTAGCTAAAACTTGTCTGTTGGTATCCTTTTAAAAATACCAATGTTATACATGACATTTATCCTTTTTGAATAGACCAAGAATGACTTTGGTAAAAGTATTTTCTCATAGTTGATCCCCATCTTTCTGAGAAAATATTTCACCATTAATACTTTGAAGGTTTCATCCTTCCCGTCTATCATAATCCCACTTTGTAAACTCATGTTCAACATCTGAGTGTTGATGCCCTAAGGCATCTCTACAAAATGTCAGACTTAGTTGGATGGCCAACTAACATAGCTCTTATCCACATCCAAAATTTATTGGAATATAATTCAAACAAGAAAATTATACTCCCACTATAATATGGACACACTAGGTGTTATTTAATAATATCCAAAAAGTTTACAACATTTTGTAATTACCCTTCCTTAGTATCTAAGTGATCTCTTTAGAATATCCTTACTCTCTTCTTGGATATAATCTCCAAGACTCTTAAATTCGTATCTTTTAAGAATTTAATTACAAAGAATGTACTTTTATTTATTCTCAACATCTCACACCATCTTTGGAATTCATCAAAGTGTACCCGAGATGTTCATTTTATATTTTTGATTAACTTATTCTTTGAGACATGTCTGTAAGAACTTATTTCTTTAAATAATAAATCAAAAATACATACCAAACAAGACTCCCGCCTTTAATCCTTTCCAAGTGTAGAAAACTACTTGTTCATTGATTGGAAGATACTTGGACTAGGATCTTATCAAGATCCAATGGGCCTCAAGGGCCCATCCTAAACTAGTCCTTGAATCTCTTGATGGATGAACAAGTCAAAACATATACAAGGTCCTTGTCTTTAAAGAATAAATATTTATAGTAATAAAAGATTCTAACATGATTTCAAATCATAATTTAAACTATGAGCAAAACTTCAAATTGTAAAACAATTTCTTTTATTGCAATAAAAAGTTAATACATAGAAAAACTTCTGTTACATAGTTTATCTTATGATTTTAAAACTGAAGCAGTTCTTCCTCAGATTCAGGATCCTTCTTTTCTTTTCTTGTTCTTTTGACTTCCTATAGCCTCTACAATAAATTGCAAAACATGTTTAGATTCCAAATCCACACACGAAGAAAGTTTCTGTGGGAATTAATAAACATGAATATAACAACAAAGAAAGAGAAAAGCCTTTACCTGCATATCTGAGTAGAAGAAATTGTTCCACCCATGTCCACTACCCTTGCAGTACAAGCAAATCCCCTTGGCTTTTCCCTTGGATTTGCTTTCAGCTTTATCTATCTTGATGGCAGAAATCTTGCCATCACCCTTGGCCTTTCCTTCTTCACCTTTCGGTTCTCAATAGGAACATAAAAATACTTGCTTGCTAACTAGGGCCACGCCTTGGCTATATGAGCGATGAATCCTCTCCTCGATGAACGCTTCAAGAACTCCTCAGATCTTCTTACCAATGACTAGAAATAACCAAGAGTGTGGGCTCTTTCTAGCTCTTCCAAATTTTAACTTAGCTCTCCGAATAAATATTCAAGGAGTGCTTGCAATTCTTAGCAAAGACTAAAAGAATTGTGTTGGAGTGTTTTTGACTGAGCTACAGGGTCCTCTATTTATATTCTCACACCCATAGACCATATTCAATGCATTCCCTAGACCTTTCGTATGGAGATAATCATAAAGCATCATACAAAAGACTATATGCCACATGCTCAAATATGTTTTCAATAAATAATCATTTATTTATTACAAACTACAAAGTCAATCATATCATAATCTTGGGATTTAGGGCATAATCGCCAACAATCGCCCACTTGCCCTTAATTCCAAATGGTCATGTTCCTAACTCCCATTCCCTGTAAGTGAGTTTTGAAAACCCTCTGAGGTAAAGTCTTAGTGAACGGGTCCACTAGATTTTCTGTGGAAGGAATCTTTGCCACAACTGTATCTCCCTACGCTACTATTTCTCTGATGAGATGGTACTTGCGCTCGATGTGCTTCCCTCTCCTATGGTTTCTTGGTTCCTTGGATTGTGTAATCGCTCCGTTGTTGTCGCAAAACAACGTGATGGGAGACTACTCTATCCTCATTACTCCAAGGTTCGTTAGGAATTTCTTAAGCCAAACTACTTCCTTTGCTGCCTCACCAGCTGCAAAATACTTAGGTTCTATAGTGGAGTCAGCAATGCATGATTTCTTGACACTTCTCCTTCTAGAGTAAATACATACCTTGAGGGGTAGATTTTCGAAAATAATGATCTAATTGGAAATCAGGAATCTGTATAACCAATAGCTGTTAAATCCTCACTCTGGTAGACAAGCACATAATCTTTCGTTCTCCTAAGATACTTTAGTATGTGCTTGATCGCTACCCAATGTTGTGGTCTAGGGTTTGACTGATATCGGCTCACCATGCCAACTGCGAAACATATATTAGGTCTAGTACACAGCATGGAATATATGAGGCTTCCCACTGCCGAAGCATAGGGAACATCCCTCATCTTCTCTTCTACCTGAGGTGTCTAAGGACATTGCTCTTTAGTATGAGCGACTCCATGCTTGAAAGGTAACAAACCTTTCTTGGAGTTAGCCATGCTAAACCTAGCTAAGACCTTATCTATGTAAGCAGCTTGAGATAAGCCTATCATCCTATTCTTGCGATCTCACAAAAGCTTGATCCCAAGGATATAGCTTTCTTCTCCCAAGTCTTTCATATCAAACTGATTAGATAACCAGATTATTACTGCTGACAATGTTCCTACATCGTTTCCGATAAGGAGGATATCATCAACATATAACACTAAGAATGTCACTATCTTATCCTTACACTTTTTGTACACACATGGTTCATCAAGGTTTTGTTCAAAACCATATTGTTTGATTGTCTCATCAAACCTGATGTTCCATGACTTGGATGCCTGCTTAAGTCCATAAATGGACCTTTGCAACTTGCAAACCATAATTATGCACCAAAAGAAAAAACCAATCAAGTTTCACCATGTACCAGGAATTTACAATTCTTGAATTGGTTCACGTAAAATAACTGTGTTTAAAAAAAATTCAAAACACTAATCCGATTTTTCCACCATGTTAACCAACCTCTTTACATGAGAAATCAATAGTCACTTTAATTTTTAAGCATCATGAACATGTGCAGGAAAAATAAAACAAACAACGTTCTTGCTGTCAATCTGAAACCAGATTCTGTTGATGAATAAAGATCAGATCAAAAACTTTTCGAAGAAAATTTGAAACTTGAATCCAATTTTTCCATTGCTTCAAACACGATTTTTCTTGCAGAAAACTATTCACAAATAATTTTAGAACTTGTTTAAGACACTAGAAAAAATTCGTAATTCCCACAGTCCTTGCTGTAAAACAAAAAACAGATGTTGTTGACGAATAAAGATCGGATCAAAAACTGTTCGAAGAAAATTCAAAACTTGAATCGAATTTTTCCATTGTGACAAACACGATTTTTACTTGCAGAAAACAATTCACAAATAAGTTTAGAACTTGTTTAAGACACTAGAAAAAATTCGTAATCCCTACCGCCCCTGCTGTAAAATTCCGGCAACACTGTTTCGCATGGTAAATCATAATAAAAAAAACCAAATGTGCTCCTATTGATTTGAAAAATTCTAGATCAGATCTTGACATGTATATAAACATGTTTAAGGTGATGGAATGATTAATCAATTTCAACGGAGTCGTTGAAATAAAATTCCAACACAAACAACCTAGCATGGCTGAATACTACATGCAGAAAATCAAAACATGTATCTTGAAGTATGGCTCTAATACCAATTGTTGGGAATTATGCATGAATTCATAAGAAAACATGGCATAGCGGAATATAAAAATTTTCTATGATCTAGGATCATGAACTTCAAGCATAAGCATGCTTTGATCAATATAAAAACAAACTAAAGTAAATGATGTTTTTACTCACATAGTTCTTCAGCCTCTTCAAGAAGGCTAAGAGATTTTGGTTTATCATCTTCTTGTGATTTCTTCATCTTCTTCGTTGTTGATCTTTGAAGGTGAGGAAGCTTTGCCAAGAATGCGAAGAACACCGAGCTTGAGAAACTATAAGATCTTCAAAGGACTTCTAGTTCTTCAAAGAATTTGTTGTAGAACTTCAAAGATGGATGAAGAACAAGATGAACTTCGAAGAACATGAAGAACACTTGTTCTTGAGAACTTCAGATCTTCTTCTTGATGGCTGAATATGATAGAGAGTGTGGTCTCTCCCTTTGAAGCAATAGAAAAGAATTTCTCTTATATTATTTTACTCACTAATCTAAAGAACTAAGAACATAGAGTTCTATTGTGTTGTCACAAGAGTTTGTGAATTCAGAGTGTCTAAAGAGTGAGTAAAATTGCTTCACTGAGTTTCTATTCATAATTGTAGGTTTGCTTGAAGAGGAGGCAAAAGGAAGGTTCCAGAACCCCAGGAAAAACCCTGGGGAATCGGCTACAAGGGGAATTACGCTCCTTGTAGCCACTGGCCATGGGGAGTTTAATGCTCCCGATGTATTTGGCCAAGGGGCTAGGGTTTTAATCCTAGCCCACATGCTCATTTTTCCTGCATGGGCTTGGACTGACCCCTACAGCCCAGTACTCATTTCTCTTTGGACTGAGCTCTATGAATTAAATTCCTTAGCCCAAAAAACTGTCCAAACCAAACATTTCTTAAGAATTAATTCTTAAGCCCATTTTATTTAAAATAAAAAACAAGACCAAATTAATTCTAATATTAATTCATGGCTCATGTCTTATTTAAATAAAAACATATATGCAATTAAATAAATAAATAATGACTCATCAAAAAATAATTGTCAATTTACAACAGCTCAAGAAGGGATCCGAAAGAAAAATAGAATTTGTTTCATTAATCCCGCAAAACTAGTTATTAAATAACTAACTTCCTTGACTAATAATCACAATTAATTCCATTAAATAATTGTGACTGCACTCTAATTCATATTTTGTTAAAACAATTAATCCTTTGGCGACAATCTAGAATTTACTAAATTACCCATCCATGGATGATTCTATAGTGAAAACAAAGATGAGTATAATTATCACTTTGTCCGCTATCTCTTTTCTTTGAGTACCCTGATCCAAACTTTATAAATTATCACAATGTACCTTATGAGATTCTACTCATCCTTGTACATGGTTTCAGTTAAATACCACTAAAACCATTCAGGCCTAAGTTTCAGGATGACCTTTCTTATTGATCTTAAAACAAGGGGAATATCCTTGTTACTTTGAGTTCTTACAAAGGAGTTGGATTCCTTCTTGAAGAGTGATCTGCCACAATGCTACATGATGATTGCCCAATGCACAAAGAATGTATGACCATCGATTTGATCTCACTGAGATACATCAAAATAATCACCACTTGACATCTGGTTCACACACTTCTCAGAATTTAGAGTAAAATGCAATCAAGTGTCTACTATGCACATCATTATCTATGACAGTTAATAATAGAATAACAATGGCCCATATGGTCCTATTCAGTGTATAGCCTTGTAAATCTTTACCTTGCCATAGCACTAACAATGTCAACCTGAAGCCACACTGCTTCACTCAATTAAGACAAATCCCAAAGTTGACATGTTATAGTCTAGGTGAAATTCTCGGTTCCACTTTACTACGAACAAATATATTTTAATAAGTTACAAGGAGAACTTTTGACCATGGTCTTCTGTGTGATAATGATTCATTACTCACACCATAATCAATTCAATGCAACTTAGAGAATGTCTATATGCACACTACACATTATGCAATCCAAGACAACTTCAAAACATGCCTATTGTTCACATTTAAGTTCAGGGAATTCGATATAACTCATTACACTGCTAAATTCAATATGATCAATTGGAGTTTTGGACACTAATTCCAACAGTAAGGCCTCAATCTACAGTGTATCAAAGTGAAGACACTGGTCATCTGAGTTAATTTTTCTCTCAGGATTTAGAATCACGAGTATAAGTTGTCTGAGAATTATTGTCTTTTCCTAAGGACAATATTTTTTTGGAAAGACAACTCCCAGTCTGTTCAATGTATACCACCCTATACACCTACACATCAACCCGAAGTATACACTTCGCCTGATTAAGGTAAATCACACAATTGATGCGTAACAGTCGTACTAATGTTATGTCCAGTTCCATTATGACTACGAATAAATGAATTTCAGAATACAAGGGTTATGGTCTCAGACCTTGTGTGACAAAAACCTTATTCACACCTATAGACCATATTCAATGTATTCTCTGGACCTTTTGTATGGGGATAATCATAAATGATCATACAAAAGCTTATATGCCATATGCTCATTTATTTAATCAATAAATAATAATAATCATTCATAATAAAACAAATACCAAACTCTTAATGTCAACATATAAGTAACTTGGGATTTAAGGCATAATCCCCAACACCACCCTATACACGTACTCATCAACTCGAAGTATTCACTTCACCTAACTAAGGTAAATCTCACAATTGATGAGTAACAGTCTAACTTGATGGAATGTCCAGTTCCATCATGACTGCTGTTGGGAATTGGGCCTGACAAAGATGAAGGCTCAAGTCTCGCCTTACGGTCCGGTCGGTATGATAAGGGCCCATGCCCACATAGTGAACGACCGAAGTTACACGGTTTAGTTGATCCTATCCAGAACAGTGGCGACTGAGGTTCGGTTCTCTAGCAGATAGTTATAATGAACCTTGATGAATAAAGGACAAGGTTCATCAAGGCTTGCATTTAAGGCAGCCAATCTCGAGTCCCACCCCTGCATATCTCAAAGACAGGCCAGCTCCAAGAACATGATTGATGTGACCTGCAGGTTGAGGTTTATGTGTCGTGGACCAATGGCCGCATGACCCCTGGCGAGATCTTTGTTGGCCAACATGGGTCTAGAAGAAAAAAGGGCAGCTTAGGGCCCCATGGCAGGGGCTCATTAAATGGGTCTCGGGAATCGACCACCATATAAAAGGGGAATAAAAGCTCGTTTAGAGGTAAGTAACACATTCTAGAAAAGATATTGAGTTCATTTTGGTTAGAGAGAAAACTCCTAAAACCGAACTCACTTAGGCATCGGAGCTATCCCCCGCCGAACACCCCCCGGCAAGCTCTTTTGTCTAATTTCTCTTTGCTTGCAGGATCACGCCTTGTCGGATTCAGAAACTGTCTCAACAACTGCGAACAATGATTTCGGAGTATAAGGCATATGGTCTTAGACCTTGTGTGACAAAACCTTACTCACACCCATAGACCAAATTCAATGCATTCCCTGGACCTTTCGTATGGGGATAATCATAAAGCATCATACAAAAGACTATACGCCATATGCTCAAATATGTATTCAATAAATAATCATTTATTTATTACAAACTACAAAGTCAATCATATCACAATCTTGGGATTTAGGGCATAATCTCCAATAATGACAGCTCTGAGAATGTCATCAATACTAGATTGATTGTTTACTGGTTCATCCAACAAACCAAGTTCCTTCAACCTGACAAGTTCATTGTCGATTTATATAACTTTTCCCAACTTTGCACTTGATCCTGCTTTAGGAGGATTATTCCTAAAGCGTTCCTCCAGAAACTTGAGCATGTCAGAAGCATACTTGAAAGTTTCCAGCTTTGCATAAAGCTCTGGAACAAACGATGTCAAGATATAATCTCTAACAGTACTATTTGCATAGTCTCATTGAGTATATCTATCAATTATTCCTTGTTCCGATTTTAGTCCGGGATAAGCTGGACGGCTTCACACCATTTGGTGTCCTTTTAGTGTAAAAAATTTATCATATTGTGATTTCCATTATTGATAGTTATGTTGTGACAAGATTATAATAGGACCAACAGGCAAACGGGACAGATCATATGTAGTGAAAACTAAAAGAATTAAAAAACATATTAGGGCATTGTTTTAGCAATGATAATATTATGCAAAACCCAAAAGAAAACATATATTACAAAAAGCAACGACAACCTTATCCTGTGAACTAAAAACATCCTCCGCATGGAAAGCAAGGCTCAAGGCCAAGACAAGATGCTCTTAGTCACCCTGACAAGGCGAGACCTTAATCTCATCATTAATGCTAGTTAGTCATTAATAAATATCATTAACACCACTATGTCATTAATAAACTGCCGGTTTTACCATATTTTTCTAATTTCAAGATAACATACCTCCGTTNAGGGCATTGTTTTAGCAATGATAATATTATGCAAAACCCAAAAGAAAACATATATTACAAAAAGCAACGACAACCTTATCCTGTGAACTAAAAACATCCTCCGCATGGAAAGCAAGGCTCAAGGCCAAGACAAGATGCTCTTAGTCACCCTGACAAGGCGAGACCTTAATCTCATCATTAATGCTAGTTAGTCATTAATAAATATCATTAACACCACTATGTCATTAATAAACTGCCGGTTTTACCATATTTTCTAATTTCAAGATAACATACCTCCGTTGGGGAGATGAATACCTTGAATTAGTCAAGTGAATACTATCAAATGGATTTTGTAGTGAACGTCAAGTAACTCCACCACGGGGTGGTTGTCCCAGATGCATAAAATACTACTCATCTATCTTTTTGGAATCTATATGGTCTCTAAAATAAAAACACCCTCCACATGGAATGCAAGGCTCAAGGCCAAGACAAGATGTTCTTACTCTATTCTCACCGTAGATTTATGATGGAGACTATCTAGGATTCAAGGAATCCTTTTCTCCCACTTGATATTTTAATAGTAATGGGTTTTATTCTCTTGCCTTTTCGATTGGATTATCCTTCTAATCTCATAAGTAATTTTAACAAAGTCAAAACTTCTTACCTTATTAGCTATTCCAATTTCTTGAAAATTTTGAATCCAATTTATTAGGGGATTACCTTTTTCATGACATGGTTGACTAATGAAAAATTAGTACACCATCTCCCAAATAGGAGCCAATCATTTATAGAGTCCCAGGAGTTTTCAATTCCTACTCCCAGTAAGAAAATTCAAGCCTTATCCTTTTCTCAATTTCGGAAACAAGTTTCCATAATTGGAAAAACAAACCTTATCCAAAATATTCTTTATTCATAAGTTCCCCAATATAGTTAAACATTATTCCAACTAGGTTGGATGTTTAAGTTTTGTGAACAAGATCACAACCAACTCCTTTAGGAAATTATGTACAAAAATAGGTCAAAGAATCTTTTGGACAAAACCTTAGGGTTCTAGGTTTAGGGTTATAGTAGAAACCTTAATCCTTTAAAAGACACTGCCGCCCCTAAGGTACATCCTAGGTATTATACTTTTAAGGTGGGGACTTGGCTTCACTATAAAGTGATGCCTCCATAACTATAGATTAAATCAATGGTTATTACCCATCTCATGGTTATAAAAACTTATGACTCATGCAATAAGCATGCAAACCTCAATCAAACAAGAAATAAAGAATGCAAACATGTTTCAATGTAAGAATAATCAAACATAGATAACATGTCACTCATGCATTCAAAGATTAACAAGACAACATTGATTTCAACCCTTTATGTTTTAACTTTAAACTTCTTGAATCAAAGATTCAAAAGTTTCCTTTTAAAACAATATAACAAACTTGAAAACCTATTTTCTTCTGATCAATACCATGTTATATATGTCCTATAACATATTCCATAATCAAAGAAATTTTTTTCTATGATTATCTAGAATTGGTGTTCGTTTGGAAAACCTTGAAATTGTGTTTAGAAAAGATTCAAAACACCGATTTGACTTTTCCAACATATCAACCAACCTTTTAACATGTGAAATCAAGTGTCACATTAATTTTTAAGCACATACAAGTCATGCGAAAAAATTAAAACAAAACAGTCACTGCTGAAAATCTGAAAATCCAGAAACTGTTGACGAATGAAAAATGGTCCAAAAACCCTTTGAATAAAATTCGAAACTTGAATCCAATTTTTTCATTGCATCAACCACGAATTTTTCATGCATAATACACTGTTTTGTATGGAAAAACATAAATAAAATATAAAACGTTCTCCTATTGATTTGAAACGTTCCAAATCAGTTCCTTACATGTTAATAAGCATGTTTAAGGTTGATGAATGATCAATCAATTCATCAGAGCTGTTTTGATAAAAAAACCAAACAAATAACATGTATGGTTGAAAAACAACATGCTAGAAAATCAAAACTATGTTTCTTTGAAGATGGCTCTGATACCAATTGTTGGGGATCATGTGATAAGAATATATAAAAAAATTTAAACATCAACATGCGCAACAGAAAAACAAAAAGCATGTGATCGTAGTATACTTCAAGAGGAAATATAACATTTGATTATTCTAGAAAATAGAAAAAACAACAAGTTTGTTGTTACTTACAAATCGTGTGGGCCTCCTTTAGGCATTTAGAAATGTTTGCATGAGGCTTTGAATCCTTCTTCATGCTTGTTGTTGATGATCTTCAAACGTTGAAGAACAATGCCAAGAACGCCAAGAACTTTTAAATCTTAAAGATCTAAAACATTAAAGGACTTGAAGTACCTTCGAAGAACATGAAGAACAAAGTTCTTCAAACATTAGATCTTCTTCTTGATGGTTAAGTATGACTGTGAGTGTGGACTCACAATTAGAAACACAAGAACTCTCTTGAATATTTTTCCCACACCCTCAACTATAATGTAGCTCTCAACTCTTTGTTGTAGTAATTGTGTTTCTCAAGGTGTGTCTGTGTGCTTCTTATGATCCTTTATTTATAGATTTAGGTTTACTTGGAGAGGAGGTGGAGAAAATTCTAGAATTCAATTACGGTATGGAATTGAAAAATAGAATTAAATCAAAATCCTAAAAAAATAGAATTACAAGCCACTAGAGGATTTCTCCTCTAGTGGCCGTTGGCCTTGGGGGGAGAAAACTCTCCCCATGGCCAACTTTAGCCTTCGGCCATGGGGAGAGAATTCTCCCCCCAAGGCTGACTATGTCTAGGGTTTTAACCCTAGCTTTTTTCTTCATGGACTTAGCTTGGGTCCCTTGGTTTCACCTCTTTGGCCCAATGCTCCTTCCCTTTGGACCAAGCCTAGGAAATAATTCTTTTGGCCCAAATCTCTTCACATAAGGCTCTTAGAAATAAATTCTCTTAGCCCAAGTTTTTAATAAAATAAATTTAAGCTTGAATAAAATTCAAAGCTTAATTTTATTTAAATAAAATAAACTAAATAAATAAATCCTTTATAAAATATCTGAGGAACATATTTACCTTAGTCAATTTACATCAGCTTAAGAAGGGACCTGAAGGAAAATAGAATTAGCTTTTTAGTCCCTTGTGAAATATTGTCACCCAATGACTCATTACACCAGACTAAAATCACAAATGATTCTACTAAACAAATGTGGCTGCACTCTAATTCATATTTTGATAATATACAATTAATCCTTCGTGACATACTTATTAAACATAATACCCCTCCATGAAATTTACTCCATAATTAAAACAAAGATGTTTAATTGTCACTTTATTACACTATATCTTTTTCCTTGAGTCATTCTAGATCCGAACTTCATGTTTTATCTTATTGTACCTTGTGAGATTCATCTCACCCTTGTATATCCATTCCAAGTAAATTTTAGCGAAATCCACTCAGGCCTGAGATACAAAATAAAACATTCTTATTAATCCTAAACAAGGAGAATGTTCCTTATCTCTTTGTTTAACCAACAAAGGATTTGGATTCCTTCTTGAAGAGAGATCTTCCACAATGCTTCATGTCTATCACCCAATGTATGGAGATGTTGACCAAGTCAACTGGTCCTCACTCTGTAATACATCAAAGTGATACTCACTCAGACAACTGGTTCACTAACTTCTCAGGATTAAGAGTAATAGTTATAAGTTGTCGTGGTCGTACATTTATTCTTTCTGATAGTTATTAGAAAGAACAATGACTCACGTAGTCCTATTCAGTGTATAGCCCTGTATTTATTCCACCTTGCTATTACACCATCATGTCAACCTGAAGTCTATCCCTGCTTCACTGGATCAAGACAGATCACCATAGTTGACCATAATATCATCTAGGGTAGAATGCCTAGTTTTACCTTATGACTACGAACCATAAACACTTTATAGATTACAAGGATCATTTGACTAACATCTTCTTGTGTGCTTAAATACTTTACTCACACCATAGTTAAATACAACGTAATCTAAGGACCTTTATATACATATATCGGGTAAATATTCAAAACACATATATGCTATGTAAAACCCTAATGGATATGCCCAATGTTCTATAATCAATCAGGGAATAATCAATGAACATTCATTACAACAAATATAATCCTATGATCAATTGGAGTTTTGGACACCAGTTCCAACAGTATGCGAGTCTTTGATGGAGATACTACGGGAGCTACCTAGGAAGATCTCGATCCCCCCGCAAGGTCAGCTGGCTCATCCAGAGGCGGCACTGGAACCACTAGGGTTCTCTTGACGTGGCAATCACTCGTGGAGAAGAACTTCTAATTGATGGACGACTTTGGGGGCATAATAGTTGTCTTCTCTCTAGAGACCCCCAAAGACTCAGCGATCTGAGTGATCAAGGCCCCTAAAGGGAGTAGGACGTTCTTGCCGTTGCAAGAGATGCCCTTCATAAGGACCATGGCAAGGGTGCCAAAGTCAATCAGAATCTGAGCCTAGATGGCGTAGAGGCATAAGGAAGGTTTGAGAGTGAACGGATCCTTGCTTTCGATCGGATGGATGTGGCTTTTGTGGATCTGGTATGTCATCCTGAGAGCGAGAGGCAACTCACTGAGCTTGAACCCCCCGATGGTGCTCAAGGAAAAATTGTGGGGCTTCCCACAATAAAAACTGTTGACCAAAACCTAACGCCGAAGCTAATCATCGAAGGTCCACAGGTAGGGAGAATCTACCACCCTCAGAGTGCCGGTGAGAGTGCGGATAAGCTCGGCAGTCACTAAGATCTCATGGCCACGGAGCCAAGTCACGAAGTATCCATTGCCATACTCATATACGTTCAAGTAGAACTCCCAAACCAGCTCTATGGATGCCTCTCCTAGGATAGTGAGCATCTTTGTCCATCTCTGGAACTCATATCACTCCAGAATCCTCGGGTTCTCCTTCGCGATATCGGCGAGGTCTACGGCACGCTCATCCCACAGCCCTCGCCAGTAATAATGCTTGATGTATGCATGATCGGTTGCGCTGTTCCAGAATCTCCGTGCATCAAAACGAGCAGTCACGAGTGTACTCTGGGCCGAGGTGGATCCAGAAGTGAAGGAGTTTGCCATCTCAACCTCAAGTGGCTGCTAGCTGTCCTGTAGCTCTGCGGCTACTGAGGCCTCCTGGGCAACTGAAGTCTCCCTCCGGCGTCGGGTCCATAATGAAGGACCGGCCGAATCTGCGGTCGCATTAGCTTGCCTCTTATTGCCCAAAGTACATGTCATCGCCCTGTTGCAGTGAAAATAAAAACCTATGAAAATTCTTTCTAAGTGACCCTAACTTAACTTCTAAAAATCTTAAATTCCAACAATAAGAAATAAGTAGGGTAAAAGAAATATAACAATTTATTTAAAACAAGGGTTAGGTCACAAATTCAAAACAAAGTCATTGGGGTTTGTGCGAAAAGAAATTTTTTTGCTTTAGGGTGCAATAACATAATGGCGGAGAAATTCCGTTGGGTGTTTTTATAAAATTACAAAATTACCCCAATGGGTGTTTTATGGCTTTAAGGGTTCTAACAATATTTGAATAAGTTTCAAAGTGAAATCTTTGTCAAAATATCTTTCATTGAACATTTAGGGTTCGTGAAAGGTCTATGTGCCGGAATGGAGGGTTCAAAAATAAATTCCGAGGTTAATAATCTGTGTTTGGGAATCAATCTCATTACAAAGGGTCCTAATAAATTCTAAGAGGCACATGCTTAAGAAAAATTTGAATTCGGTCGAAAATTTCAACTTTGATTGGACATGGGTATTTTGAGAATTTTTGGCATAAAATTCTCAAATCCGAATGGGTTTGGTTGGAATCAATCTACCCATTCTAAAATCATCTTATACTAGTCCTAAAATGCTTTAACTCATAAAAATCAAAGTAAAACATGCTTAAACAATTAAAAACGGAAAATACATAATTTAATCGGTTGAAGTTCGGATTGTTACCTAGAATACACTTTAAATCGAGCTTAAATCTTCAAAGACATAAGAGAAGTGGCCGAAAATCACCTTGGGAAAATTTGGATCGAGAGAAAATTGAGAGAAATTGAGTTTGGATGAAAATTATGGCCATTTCAAATCTAACTTATAGAATTATGGGTTTCATTGAACGTTTGATCATCACATCGAATGTTTGATGATGTTAGGTCAGGCATTTTGCCATCAAACGTTTGAAGATTTTCTTCGAACGTTTGATAAGACTGTTTTTGTCATTTATAATTGACATCGAACGTTTGATGATTGGCTTCAAACGTTTGATGTGGCCATTAAGTCTTTTTTTTTTTTTGAAGGAGAAGAAATCCAGAAATACACTTTTCAAAATTTATTTCAAGGCAAATATTTCAAGAATTTCTTTCAAAATAACAAGGAAATTTTAACTCGTTCTTTTTAAAACATAATCATGCACCTTCTACCCATAATGCACCCCTAGTTCAATAGTGCTTGTGTTCAACCCTAACTAATATAACTGCTATTCTAAGCATTAGAAATTCCTTCATTGTCACTGGCGTCATCCTCGGATGGATCTTCTTCATCTTTGATCATTGCTTCGAAATCCTTCTCGATGCTTAGGAGAAAAGTTGCCTTGTGACAATGTGTTCCCTTGCGTAGTGTTTTGTCTTTCAACAAACGAATCTCCTCTCATGCCATTGCAGCATCTTCATCAACAACATGCCTCATGTGAGCTGCTATGTGAAGTCTCCTTTCCATACTCAGATGTGGGTGAGCTGCCCCGGGAATAGGTGGGAAATCTCTTACAGCAAATACATTGTGGCGTTTTCACTTTGGAGGTGTTATCTCGAGACTCTTCGTAGTAGGTTCCGACCTTAATTCCTCGCGATTCCCAATATCTTTAGATGCTATGGGCGGTTTATACCTTAGCGCATAGCGTCCGTATTCCTTCGGCCATTCGCGTACGGGTTTCTCAACTCCGTGACGGCCAATCAATTACTTAATCAGCAAAGCTCGATGACTGGGACAAGGAATAAAATAAGTATGGTTTTAAGCTCTCACAATCAAGGTAGGCTATTTACTTAGCCTGCACCATAATCAATCATCCTACTAACATCACACCTATGTTTTGTCCTCTTCAAGATTTAAGCCTATTGGGTCATTCCTATTCTCAAATCAATTATGTGATTAGTCAAGCCAATGCTCCGATACCATTTGTAACGCCCCAGGAATTTAGCTAACTTGTAGTTAAATTCATGGTTCGCCTCCCAACCTTAATTATCAAATTAAGACTTAGGGATATCTCTATTCTCCTAGTTAGGAAAAAATATGTAAAACATTGAAGAAAGAATAAAATGGAGTACAACATCCATAGGGCATTTCAAACAATTAACTGGTAACTGTCTAAATTCTCTAATTTAACATTTATCAAAGTTTTCAGCAGAATAGTTGATCTGAGTATATAATAGATAATTATAACATCATTAAACATAGGCACAGAGCTTTATATCAAAAAGATCAAACCTGAATACAATAACTGCTATCCTGATACCATAATCTTAGTATGGATCCCAATTGATCAAACTCCTGAGTGTTTTGTAAAATACCGAGGCATTTTACAAAAAAGAAGTAACTTAGTAAGTCAGCTGACTTAGTAAGCAAGTTATTTTGAAATTTGTGAGGTATAAAATAAATAAAAGGTTATTAAGAACTTCACATGATGTTTTCGCAAATAGTGGGTCTAATCCTCGTTATTATGCCATTTGCAAAAAAGTTGTTTAATTTAAAAAGTGGGACATAATCTTGATGATTAAACTCTTATACTTAAATGCAAAAATATGTTTCATAAATACTGTATAAATAATCATATATTAACAATATGGTCTATCTGAGACATTACCTGTAACGCCCCGACAAAATTATTTAACTTGTAAATGACTTAGCGGTCCGCCTCCTACCCTTAACCCCTCCACAGTCAAAACTTAGGGATCATACACTCTCATTAAGAGAAAATGAGATTTTACAGCGGAAGACTGATCACTTATGAAAGATAAAGATATCAACTAATACCCACAATAAAAGAATACCAGAATAGCACAACGAAACATAAGCATAATATCATAGATATTCATGAGTTCTGATGTCTCCAAATATTAGGGTCAAAAAACCAGTCATCAAAACATAAAGATTACATCTTAGAAATACTAACATATCATCCAAAACAAAACTAATTAGGCTCCAGCTTGAGATACATTTCATAAATCATGTCGATCATATCGTTGCAGCAATCTCTTCCACCAAACCATATATGAGCGAGCCAAACAGGTTCTAGATGATTAAAGATCACCTGGAGGACATCCTTCAACCTCACCAGGTGCATCTCATAAACAACCATCTAACAAATCGCATAAGAGTATAGATGAAAAAGATACAAGAGTAGTCCACACTTAGTGAGTAATAATGCACATGTTATACACATTATCATTTGTGAACTCAATTGATAAACACAAGCATTTTTATTCTTAGTTTATGGCATAAAACATGTCATGATGCAATATATTTATAATACATGATGTAGACAGGAACATGTGATATGTTAACAATATTGTCTATTTGAGTCATTACCCTAGCTCAATAGGGTTAGCGCGTCCAAAAGGATATCTGGTACAATTTCTGGTGCTTCGGACAATTGCACAACGACCATCTTATACTAGCAGTTCGACCTTAGGTGGCCCACACTCACTAGCTAAGCCGTAACTAGTGACCCACTCAATGAATGGTGCGCTATCACACACTAAACCATTGGATCCAAGGCCCTTTTTATAAAATAACACTATTTGACCATAATATCAACCCGTACTAATGGTAAGCCCATAGCTATTATTCCGTTACGAGATGGTGCAATCATGTCATACAATCCACATTAATCTTTGTGTCT
This sequence comes from Betula pendula, assembly GCA_900184695.1. NCBI lineage: Eukaryota > Viridiplantae > Streptophyta > Magnoliopsida > Fagales > Betulaceae > Betula > Betula pendula. The sequence continues at coordinate 58,518 of FXXK01000657.1, forward strand.
TTTATATGCATGTTTTTCACAACTCATCATTTCATTATCTTTCTTAATCACAATTGTTTTCACAAATAGTGTTCACATTTGAAAAGAAATAAGCATTTTATGAGAGTTGTAAACATGCAAGTTACATACATCAAAATTGTCATGCTATGCAAAAAAGTACAACAATAACAAGTACCCATGTGAGTTTTTACTCACTTGAGTCGTATGGTTTCGTTAAATACTCTTTCAACGAGTCTCCAACTTCCGTTAACCTTCGCAGTCATAATAAAATTGGACATTCTATTAGGACGACTGCTACGCATCAATTGTGTGATTTATCTTAATCAAGTGAAGTGTATTCTTTGGGTTGATGTGTAAGTGTATAGGGTGGTATACACTGAACGGACCGGGAGTTGTCTTTGCATAAAAATACTGTCCCTAGGAAAAGACAATAACTCTCAAACTACTTATACTCATGATTCTAAATCCTGAGAGAATCAGATGTCAAGTGTCTTCACTTTGATACATCGTAGACTGAGGCCTTAGCTGTTTGAGGTCAACATTATCTTTGTGTTAGGCGATCACATGTAGCATCGTGAGAAGAGTTTTACTCAATAGGGAATCCAAATTCTTTTAAGTGAAAAATGACAAGAAATCTCCCCTTGAGTAAGATTTTATTCTGGATTATTCTCAGTCTCTAGCCAGAGCATTTTGGATGGAGTATTCCAAAATAGATTACCTAGTGAATGGAGTATTCACAGGAGTGAGAATAATAAGGATAAGAATCGAGTGATCAAGAAATAAGAGGTAGAGAATATAATGTGACAGAATCACAGTCCAAATTCCTCTACAGAGGATTTCATGGAGGAATCATACTCACTTATAAGTTAGTCAAAAGGAACTTTTTTGATTTAATCAATAATATTTTATGGAGTTCAGTTACAATTATGTAGTGGTATTAATTGTAATTAAATAGTGACTTGGGATAGTCAGAAACTATTTAAGCCTGAAATATTATTCTCTTCAGGTCCCTCATCAAGCTATTTTAAATTAACCAAATATATGTTTTTATTTATTTATTGAGCAGGTTGTTTTAATTTATTAAAACATAGACTTATTTATGGGCCAAAGGAAAAAATGTACAAAGAAACATAGGAGACTGGGCTTGGGATAAAACCCAAGCCCAAGGGAAGCAAGTGGAGTAGCATGGGCTAGGGTTGGTAAACCCTAGCCTTGGCCATGTATTGCACTAAGTGGAGGCTAGGGTTTTCTCTAACCCTAGCCGTCCACTACATGTGTGGGATGTAGTCCCACATTGCTTATTCCAATCTCTACTCTTTGCAGCCTTGCATATAATAGAGGTGCCTGTAGCTCTAGCAAATCATTCAACTACAAAGTAATAATTCTTTAGCCTTTGCTAAGAATTAAAGTTCTTTTTGAGTTAATTCTCAAAGGAAGAAAGTTTAAGATTGTTGGGAATACTACTATATCAAAACAAAGTATAGCGCAGCGGAAAATAAAGTATTCCCTAACCCAAGATCGAACTTTAAGAACTACATGCAAAGAACTAGGCTATTAAAATAAATAAGCAATAAAATACTTACTTGAACGCTAGGGCCACTCCTTAACGATATGAGCAGTTGATCCTTGCTCTTTGCAAACAGAAATCCTGACCTTTAGATCTTCTCACCAATGACTAGAAATAACCAAAGAGTGTGGACTCATATTGCTTTTCAAAATTTAAACTATGTTTTTCGAGTTGTTAGCTCACAAGAACTTGTGGTTGGTGTATTTTTTCAAGAGCCACAGGCACCTCTATTTATATCCTTGTAATCACAAGAGGCTGCTTAAAATAATCCATGTGGGACAAGTAGAGAAGAGTAGTGGATGGTTAGGATTAAATCCTAACCGCCACACTCCTTCTTTCATGGAAGGAGTTGACGCATGGGCTAGGGTTTTCCCTAGCCAATGCGTTGGCTTTCTTCTCCTAGGGCTTGGGTTTTATCCCAAGCCCATGCTCCCACATTACCTCTTTGTTTTGTTTTCACTTTAGGCCCAAATCTTAATTTAATTAAAACAACCTGCTTAAATAATAAGCCCATGTTTTAATAAATTAACATACCTTGCCTATACATACTTAATTTACAATAGCTTGGTGAGGGACCTGAAAGGAAAAATAAATCTGGCTCAAATAGTCACCGACAAATCCCTGTCGCTATTTAATTACAATTGATGCCACTATACAATTGTAATTGCACTTCAGAATTTATTTTTGATAAAATCAACAACTGTTCATTTGGACTTACTTATAGTATGAGTATGATTCCTCCATAAAATATCGTAGCAGAATTAAGACTAAGATACTGTCACACTAAATTCTCTACCTCTTAATCCTTGATTCCTAGATTTACCCTTTGTCATTCTCCAACTGTGAATACTCCCTTCATAAGTCAAAAAATATATTTGGGATCTCAACCAAAATGCTCTAATCAGAGATTGAGAATGAACTCCTTTGAAATCCTAGTCAAGGGGAAATTTCATATCCTTTTTGTTAATCCAAAAGGACTTGGATTCCCTATTGAGCAAAGCTTCCCTCACAATGTTTCATGTGATCACCCAATGCATGGAGATGTTGTCCAACGTTTGAGGTCTCACTCTCTAATGCATCAAAGTGACCGACACTTACACATCAGAGTCTGCTTTCCCACAGGATTTAATATCATTAAATACAAGTAGTTTGAGAGTTATTGTCTTTCTGAGGACAGTATTTTAATGGAAAGACAACTCCCGGTCCGTTCAATGTATACCACCTTATACACCCACTACATCAACTCGAAGAATCCTCTTCGCCTGGCTAAGGTAAATCAATTTAGCTAATGTGTAATAGTCTTAGCAAATAGAATGCCCAATTCCATTGTTGACTGGGAACAAAAAACTTTACAAAATACAAGGGTTATAGTCAATGACCTTGTGTGACAAAGACCATTGCTCACACCCATAGTCTACATTCAATGTATTCTCTGGACCCTTTGTATGGGGATTTATTCAATGAAATCATACAAAGATTATATGCTTATATGTCTATTGTACAAATATCCACCTAAATAAATAGGCGAATAAATGCATGTTTTACTCGCAAGTGCACAAGATCAAAATGATAGTATAGATGACAAATACGAGATCATTCCCACGAGGATTGGTAAACTATGTTTAAAAAGAAATTCCTAAGAAGATATTGTGAATGGAACGATATTAATGATTGAATTGAAATAATAAAAATCAAGGGTTAGGGCTTCGATATCTACCGCTAATCATTCTCAAATAAGATAAACAATATGCGCAATGCTACAATCATATCAAGATACTCAATGTTTGCCAACCTAAGGGCATGGCATCTACTCCTTAGGCTATTGATCTCCCTAAGCAACGAATTAGGCATGGCATCTACTCTAACTCTTTTCTTTCTCAAAGGATTTAGCATCGCATCTACTAAGTTGTTCTTCAAGAAAGCATAAAACTATGGAGATCGACAAACACATGGAGCCTAGAGCATGGCATCTACTCCGGTTTTTCATGTTGATTAATCCAAGAACCTGTGATGGGGTTCTTTTGTTACCCTATTAGGCCCAGGACTCGGCCATCCAAATTGACCTAAATAACATATCCATACCACAAGCATATGATGATCAAACACATACATGTGAGAAATTCAAGAAAACCGGAAATAATCAAGTTAAGCATCAAAATATGAATTGTAGCAAGACAAATTGAAACCTTAAAGAGACATAATTAGGGCTTCAATCGAGCCCTAACTAAAGTATTAGCTACATATAATTTGGATGAAAATCATCCCCATAAGAAAATAACAAAGAAAAAACTAAAAAGAAAGAAAGAACTAAGAAAAACCCTTATTTGAAGCCTTTGATTCTTCTCCTCAAGCTTGTGTCTTTGTTTTGGAGGACTTAGGGGAGTATCTATAGAGTTTAGGAACAACCCTAGTCAATTTCGTGCACCCTAGGAAGTCCAAAATTGAGTTGGAGTAGGTTTAGGATCTTTTTCCAAATCGGGTTTTGCCGACTTTACTGTTCAGCGCGCAAGATGGCTCGAGCTAAACAGGGATATGGCTCAAGCTAAACAGGGATATGGCTCGAGCTAAACATGGATATGGCTCTAGCCAAATTCTTCAGCTTTTCTCCAACATCTCTTCTGAGTCCGGAACTTGATGGAATTAAGTGTTTTTCTTCGAAAACCTACAAAATAAGGAAAAAACACAAAAACAACACAAAACATCATATTATAATGAAACTAAGAGATTAACATATGTGAATTAAGAGGCTTGAATGTGTAACATTCAGCACTTATCAATGTCACAAATATATTTAATCAAAAAATAAAACTTTATTCATAACAAAACTATAATGTCAATCGTTTTACAAATTGGGATTTATGGTATAATCCCCAACAAAGATTTGAAGAACTAGAAAGAGTCCACACTCTTGGCTATTTCTAGTCATTGGTGAGAACATCTGTTGGTGTTTTTGGAGCTGTTCTTGGAGCAGCTTGAATTCATTGCTCAAAAGCCAAGGTGTGGCCCTAGTTTGCAAATAAGTAATTTTATGTTCTTGCTAGTTTAATTTTAAATAGGATTGTTCTTCGCATGTTCTTCTAGAGTTGATCTTGGTTAGATTATTTTTCTGTTGCGCAATATCTTTGATTTATATGTTTATTCCCAACATAATTCCATGGTCCTCTTGACTCTTAGAATAGATCAAGATGTCATTAATGAAAACCACTATGAATTGATCCAAATATTCATGAAAGACTCTATTCATAGTGTTTATGAGTACTGTCGGGGCATTCATTAGTCCAAATGACATCACCAAAAACTCAATTCTAAAAGCCATCTTTGGTAAATCTCATTCCTTAACTCTGACTTGGTGGTATCCTGACTGCAAGTCTATCTTGGAAAATACACTAGCTCCTTGTAACTGGTCCAATAAGTCATCAATCCTTGGCAAAGGATACTTATTCTTAATAGTAACCTTGTTCAGCTCTCGATAATCAATGCACATCCCCAGAGTTCCATCCTTCTTCTTGACGAACAGCACAAGTACTCCCCAAGGCAAAGAACTAGGGCGAATGAAACCCTTATCTAGTAGTTCTTGCAACTGGACCTTCAACTCCTTAAGCTCCGCTGGCGCCATCTGATACGGTGCCTTTGATATCGGTCCCGTGCCTGAAATACACTCAATTCCAAACTTGACTTCCCTCTCAGGTGGTAAGCTAGAGAATTCCGTTGAAAAGACATCTGGAAATTCTTGCACCATGGGAATATCCTGCAAGTTCTTCTCCTCCTTCTTCTTTATAGTTTCGATAACAAACGCCACAAATACCGAATCTCCACTAGCGATGAACTTCCTTGCTTGAACGGCTAATATTACGGGAAGTATGGTATTAGCCCGAGATCCAACGAAAGTAATTTCTATATCTCCCCAAGGCCTAAGCGTTACCCTTTTCCTGGCGTAATCGATGTTGGCATGGTGCTTCGTGAGCCAATCCATTCCCAAGATGACGTCATAGTCAAACATCGCAAAGACGACTAAGTTTACGGGGAGGATCTTTCCACAGATGCTCAAAGGACAACCACAAACTGCACTCTTACACACTAGCATCTTCCCTACTGGTGTAGCTACAGCCAAACCGACATCTAGGGGTCTAACCGCTAATCTAATCTTATAAAAGTACTAAATATGAATGAGTGGTTAGCCCTAGAGTCAAATAAAACTTATGCTTCAAATCCAATAATAGGGATGGTACTTGTCACCACTTCCTATCCTTCTGCAAGTCCTTCCGATCCAAATGCATACATTCAAGTGGGTACCAACGGTTTTTGCACACTCCCTTATAACGACGCTACATTCCCAAGCCTACTCTACACACTCCCCAATGCTCCCTATTGCATTGGCGACATAGGGCATGTGCTTGACCCTTTTGAGTCTGCTGACTCTGCTAGTTCTGGTGTGGTCAATACTGAAGGGCGACTGGTGCGTGATCCAGGGGTGGTCGCTGAAATTGATGACCTCCTACAGCCATCCTCTTGTTAATTCCCACACCTCAGAAGAAATACCCCGGAAATGAAGTTCCTTTTCTTGTGCTCTGCGGTGGTTGCCGAACTCTCCTTTAAGTCTTTCCTCATAAATGGATGCACGATCCACCAATTGAGAGAAATCCTAGATATCAAAGCAAGCCATCATCATCCTAATTCGGGGATTTATGCCTCTCTCAAAATTCTTGGCCTTCTTCTCTTCATCTGGAATAAGGTAAGGAGCAAATCGGGATAGTTGCACAAACCAAGAAGCATACTTAGTGATCAACATGCCACCTTGAGTCAAATCCATGAACTCCCTTGACTTAGCCTCTTGCACCACTTTGGAAAAGAAATGCTTGTTGAAGGCATCTTTAAACATTTCCCAAGTGATAGATTTTCTAAAATAAATAGGACCTTCTTAGCCTGACACCACCTTTTGGCTTCCCCAGACAGCTTATTGGTAGTATATAGCACATTCTGGCTATCATTACATCCTGTAGCTTCCAAAAGTTCCTCCATATCATTCAGCCAATTATTAGCACTAATATGGTCTCCAGTACCCTTAAATTGTCGAAGTTATGGTTGCAGAAATTCTTCAATGTGCACCCATGCCTAGCAAAAGGTTCCCTTGCTTCCCTCTCCTGAGTTATAGCAGTCACCAATTGAGTAACTGCTGCAAGCAATTGAGTCGGATCCGAGTGGACAAATCCCTTGACTGGGATAGCCACGGTCTTTGGAGGAACTACACGATCTTCAGCATCTCCCATCTCCAAAGCGTTAGGACCAGTAGATGGGTTCCTTCGAGGCGGCATCTTCTACAATGAACAGGAGAATCAAAAATCATCTCGAAAGTACACAGCTAAACCTAAGGCAAAGCCTTAACATCTAACTAACCTATATTCTGGTATGATCATTACGTATGCTATCTCTCTAAATCACAAAGGCTCTTATACCAATTGTAACGCCCCGACCAAATCATTTAACTTGTAAATGACTTAGTGGTATGCTTCCTAGCCTTAACCCCTCCAGGGTCAAAACTTCAGGATCATACATTCTCATTAAGAGAAAATGAGAGTCTACAGCAGAAGACTTATCACTTATGAAAGATAGAGATATCAACTAATACCCACAATAAAAGAATACCAAAATAGCACAATGAAACATAACCATAATATCATAGACATTCATGAGTTCTGATGTCTCCAAATACTAGGGTCAAAAGACTAGTCATCGAAACATAAAGATTACATCTTAGAAATACTAACATATCAACCAAAACAAAACTAATTAGGCTCCAGCTCGAGATACATCTTATAAATCATGTCGATCATAATGTTGCAGCAATCTCCTCCATCAAACCATATACAAGCAAGCCAAACCAATTCCAGATGATCAAAGATCACTCGGAGGACTTCCTCCAACCTCACCAAGTGCATCCCATAAACAGCCATCTAACAAATCGCATAAGAGTATAGATGGAAAAGATATAAGAGTAAGTCCATGACTTAGTGAGTAATAATGCACATGTTATACACATTATCATTTGTGAACTCAGTTGATAAACACAAGCATTCTTATTCTCAGTTTATGGCATAAAACATGTCATGATGCAATATATTTATAATACATGATGTAGACAGGAACATGTGATATGTTAACAATATGATCTATTTGAGTCATTACCCCCGCTCAATAGGGTTAGCGCGTCCAAAAGGACATCTGGTACAATTTTCAGTGCCCCGAACAATTGCACAACTACCATCTTATACTAGCAGTCCGACCTCAGGTGGCCCACACTGACTAGCTAAGCTGTAACTGGTGACCTATTCAATGAATGGTACGTAGTTACAAACTAAACCATTATATAACACTATTTGACCATAATATCAACCCGTAGTAATGGTAAGCCCATGACCATTATTCCGTTGCGAGACGGTGCAACCATATCATACGATGTACATTAATCTTTGTTCTTTTATTTGTATGCTTTTCACAACTCATCATTTCATTATCTTTCTTAATCACAATTGTTTTCACAAATGGAGTTTACATTTGAAAAGAAATAAGCATTTCATGAAAGTTGTAAACATGCAAGTTACATACATCAAAATAGTCATGCTATGCATAAAAGTACAACAATAGCAAGTATCCATGTGAGTTTTTACCCACTTGAGTCGTATGGTTCCATTAAATACTCTTCCACCAGGTCTCCAACTTTTGAATATNAACTCATCATTTCATTATCTTTCTTAATCACAATTGTTTTCACAAATGGAGTTTACATTTGAAAAGAAATAAGCATTTCATGAAAGTTGTAAACATGCAAGTTACATACATCAAAATAGTCATGCTATGCATAAAAGTACAACAATAGCAAGTATCCATGTGAGTTTTTACCCACTTGAGTCGTATGGTTCCATTAAATACTCTTCCACCAGGTCTCCAACTTTTGAATATGAGAAATAACCTTACCATTAGTCTTATGCCTTGCGTTAAACAAGTTTTAGGCTTCTAATAACCTAAAAGGTCGTCCTAACCGAACATTGAACGTTTGACTAGGACGGTCGAATGTTCCACACCCGCACGTCGAATGTTTGATGAGGAACATCAAACATTTGATGAAGAATATTGAATGTTTGATGAGGAACATCAAACGTTTGATGAAGTCCAGAAACTCATTTTGGACAACATCTAGGTCCCTTTTGGTTTCTAACTCCTCCTAAGGTCTCCCAAATGTCTAACCAGAGAAAATAAAGAGTCTCAAACTACAAGAACACAAGATTTGAGGTACCAAACTTCTAAACCACCTCAAAACATTAAGACTTACATAAACCAACTAACAGTCCAAAATGATCAATCTCAAACTAAACAACATAGAAACTAAGACATAACAACCACTAGTCAACAAAATAACAAGGAAATGAATTAGGGAATGATAGATACCTCTTTAAGCCAAAACATCTTCCTTATCCTTCAAACACTCTCCCTCACACACACACAAGTCTCTAGTGAATCCAAACCAAGTGTGAATAATGCAGAAGGGGGTTAGGGTTGGTATTTATAGAGCTGGGACGTTTGTTTAGGAATTGATGGATTTTTGGATGTATCGAACGTTTGATTTACTATTATCCAATGGTTCTAGGGTTTCCACTAAACATCTGATAAAAGTATTGAACATTTGATAAAAGCATATCGAACGTTCCATAAAAACATTAAACGCTTGATATTTTCTGACATACACATTGATCAAAAGTTTTCACGTGATCATTACATCGGGACATGTATTGAACATTTGATCCTCAACATCGAACATTTCATGAGCATATTGAATGTTTCATAGAGTCCGTCAAACGTTCCATGGCATCCAAATCTCAAAAATAACCCCTAAAACTTGATAAATCTTTAGGGCATTACATTACCCTGTCCCAATAGGATTAGCATGTCCAAAAGGACATCTGGTACAATTTTGGTGCCTCAGACATTGCACGAATGTATCGTCTTACACTAGCAGTCCGACCAAGTCTGACCTCGGGTGGCCTATACTGACTAGCTAAGCTGTAATTGGTGACCTGCTTAATGAATGGTGTGCGGTCACAAACTAAACCATTGGATCCAAGGCCCTCTTTATAAAACAACACTATTTGACCATAGAATCAACCCGTAATAATAGTAAGCCCATGACCATTATTCCATTGCGAAACGGTGCAACTATGTCATATGATGCAATTATTGTTCATTTATTCAAAAATAGGGAATATATAATTAAATATCATCTTATCCTAAAATAATAAAGTAAATCACATGGAATATTGTGCTCAGTCATCTGACATATCACACTTCACAAAAATGCAGTTTATTTACTCAATTAAAACACTTATCTCGATTGCTCATCTGATGCTACAAACATTTTGTAAATCCCTAGTTAGCTGTAAAATAACCCGACAATATGCTAAGAACGTAATCCATTACTAATTGTGAATCATTGTGTTCTTTGTCTTAAAAACCTTTAATTTGGCATTTTTAGTCATCATTGAACGTTTGACACTATTATCAAACATTTGATCCTTGAAGATCGAACGTTTGATCAAGAATAGTGGAACGTTTGATGAATGTCCAGAATGCATGAAAGTCCAAAAACTCCTATCAAACCTACCTATAACTATTCCTACACTCAGAACATCATTTAACTATTGGGAATACTACTATATCAAAACAAATATAGCACAGCGGAAAATAAACTATTCCTTAACCATGATCTATTCTAAGAAGAACATGCGAAGAACATTGCCATTTATAATTAAACTTGCAAGAACAAGAAATTACGTACTTGAAAATTAGGGCAAATCCTAGGTTTTATGGGCAAAAACTCCGAGCTGCTCCAAGAACATCAAGAACACCAAGAACACATCCAATAACACCTTCAGATCTTCTCACTAATGACTAGAAATAACCAAGAGTGTGGGCTCAACTTGCTCTTCAAATTTTAAACTTAGTTCCTTCGGGTGTTAACTCAATAGAACTTCAATTCTTAGCAAGAGCTAAAGAATTGTGTTTTGTGTGTTTTTCCAAGAGCCACATGCACCTCTACTTATATCTGAAAACTTATGAGAGGCCTTTTAAAATAATCCATGTGGGACAAGGAGAGGAGAGTGGTGGACGGCTAGGATGAAATCCTAGCCTCCATCACACAAGGAGAGAGGCGGCTAGGGTTTGGAAAACCCTAGTCCCTCTTTCCTAGAAGATGACACATGGGGCCAAGGATTATTTCCCTGGCCCATGCGTCCACCTCACTGCATGGGGCTTGGGTTTTTATTCCAAGCCCATGCTCCCACTTACCTCTATGTACAGTTTTCCTTTGACTTATGTTTTTAATTAATTAAGACAACCTACTTATTCGGTCCATATTTTATTAAAATAAAACAAATAGCCCAATAAAGAAATAAAAGCCTGTCAATGGTTAATTTACAATAGCTTGGTGAGGGACCCGTAGGGAAAAATAAATCTGGCTCAAGTAGTCACCTACTATTCATTCGCTACTTAATTACAATTGATTCCACTAAACAATTGCAACTGCACTCCAGAATTTATTCTTGATTAAAAATCAACAACCGTTCCCTTTGACTTACTTACTGTTATGCCAAAGAATTTAAGTTATGAAATTATGAAATCACCTTAAAAAGACAAGGGTAAAAAGGTAAATAAACACTTCAAAAACACATCGAGAAAATATTAAAAATGATTTTTCACATTGGGTGTCTGCACAGTGGTGTTGTGGTTCGGACGGATGTTGCCCAGTGTTGGTCGTCTGCAGCTTCGTCTACTGTAGTCTGGACGGTGTATGCTACGGTTCAGTCAGTAGTAACCGCCCGCATGTCATCCGTAGTAGCGTCCAGACGGTGTCTCCTATGCAACCATCTGCAGGTCGTTTGTAGCTGAGTTCGGACGAAGCACGTTTTTATTCAGTCAGTGTGCCTCGTCTGCAGCCCATCCGCAGCATGCTCAGGATGGTAGTGGTCCAAACGGTCCATATATGGTCCGAATGATGATAAATAGTATGCCGAGTATCTATAGCTTGAGTGTGTTTTTCCAGCTCATTTCTCACATTTTCTGACCTGGAACAACCTAGAGCTCTCTACTCTCTCCTAGGATTTTCCCCAAACCTTAAGAGAACAATATTTTGAGGCTCGGCTTGCATTTTCTAACACCGGCAACGCATTCTTTGGTGTTAGATCATCGTTTTCACCGATTGTTTGAGGTAAATTCTCAAACTTATGTCCACATTCTCAAGATTGAGCTATACATCACTTGCATGTTGCTTAATCTTGATTATTTGTCTAGAGATTTGTCACATTTGTGGAGTTCAAGCGTTGGATCGAAGTTCCTTCGATCGGGTCTTCGTACCTTATGGTAAATGTCTAAGTGTATCTAAGTTTAGAGTAGTTTTTCATGTATTCATACTGAACTACTATGGATTGGCATTGTTAGCCTTTAGATTGTGTTGTGAGTTCCATGCATGTCATGGGTCTCATTTGGTTATATGTTTATGAGGTTATAAGCACTTGTAGATTATGTTTTGAGTTATGTGTTACGTCTAAGATCGCATGCAATGTGATATTGAAGCTTCTTGTGGCTTAGAAGTTGAATTGGTGTCCATATATAGCATCAAAGGATTGAGGTGAGTAATCTTTACTCACTAAGAACAAAATACGTTTTATGTTTTCGAAGGATTTTATAAATGATGTTAGATGTTTTATAAATGTTAAACAAGTTGAGAAAGAATAGAATTTAAATGCTTTTAAAGAATGTTTAAAACTATGATAAGATCGAGTCAATCATACTTTGTTTGAGAATGATTTATTATTACTTAATACTTTTAATGTTTTATGAGATATTTGATAAGATATGATTGATATTGTTGTTGTGATTTTGAAAGTATTGAGATATGAAAGAGATATTATGTGTGACGCCCGAGGAATTCTAATCTCTTAAACATATTATTACATTAAATGATATATGTTAAGGAGACATTATCATTTAGCTATGATAATGGTTTTAGAGACGTTCATGAAGTTTAAGAGATTTCTAGTCAAAACCCTTTAGAATCTCTTTAGAAAATGATCGTTTTCTGATGACCAATCTTGTAAGTATCAAAAACTGGGTCAAACGAACTCAGTTTTACTCAAACTGAAGCCCGTTATGCTTGTATCGAAACCCTCTACGACATAGTATATTTTTGAAAAAAAGTCAATCCGTTGACCTTTTTGGCATAAAGTTGACTATTCATCGCTTATGTGGCACTTTTGACCCGGGCCTTATTTCTAAAATAGGGTTTCACCATTTGGATTTTATATCATAAATGGAATCTATTTTGTATATAAATGGTTTTTACTTCGGTTTGATGAAATCGGAATTCAATTCCGAGGCAGTTGACTTTTTGGCCTAAACCCGGGCCTTAAAACTTTCAACTGTCGAATTTAGCTTAGAACTGCTAATCCACTAGGTAGGACCAGCTATTCACTGATTTGGGAGCTTAGGGTGATGACACATGGCAAAGGGATGAGCTGCTGGAAAGGGAGCACACAATGGGCCAAAAAGTCTAAAAGTGGTTTGACAAAAGTGTGTTTTGGTGACTTTTTTGGCATGATAGACGTTTTTTGACACCATGTCCATACACATGGTGGACGTTTTTTTGACCTATTGGGCCCTAGGTGAGCCTATAAAAGGATGGAGAACCCTCTGGTATCAGACCACTCAGTTCCTATGAGTTCAACCAGAAAATTCTCTCATTCATCTCACACACACACTCTCACGGCACCTAGGGGGTTTTGGAGGAGTTCTTCTCCAAACTGTCCAGAAATCATACCCTACCTTCCTTTGAGTGTCCAGCAGCTAACCCAACCTTTATAAGTCATTTTGGAGTCCATTTGAGGTATGAAAGCTTCATCCTCCTCAACTAGCTTCAAAACCGGCTCAATAGAGGGGTGTTGGGGAACTTTTGTGGTTTTTCACAACCTGTTTGCATGGGCTGTGTAGGATCACTTAGGAGGGTTCTAAAACTATTTTGTATCATGTTTCCATTGATCTTTGGGCTTTGGAATCATGAGAAACATCAAGAACTCATCCTACACCCATTCGGCCTCTATAGAGTATTTTATGTGATTTTTTATGCTAACTGGTTTTGATGGCTTCCTTTACTTTTATTTGAAGTATCTAATATATATTTGATGTATATTTATCATTGGTTGGATTCAAGGATCCTATGTGCTCAATACTAAAAGTGAAAGCAAGCGGTGTTTGTTTAAAAGGAAAATGGAAAAGGTTTTAAAGAACTCATAAAATCAACCTATATATTGTTTGATTAGTTGTCATTTTTATCTTGTTATTAACTCTCAACTTCTTGTCTAAAATACTATGGTGGCTCTGCCCTTCGGTATACAGACATGAGGTTTTATAAATCATTTTTATCTTGTTATTAACTCTCAACTTCTTGTCTAAAATACTATGGTGGCTCTGCCCTTCGGTATATAGACATGAGGTTTTATAAATCATTTTTATCTTGTTATTAACTCTCAACTTCTTGTCTAAATACTATGGTGGCTCTGCCCTTCGGTGTATAGACATGAGGTTTATTATGATATGGTTGTTATTTTTAATCTTATAGTGGATAACACTTAATCTCATGTCTAAACGTTATGGTGGCCCTGCCCTTCGACGGTTTAAGCATGAAATTGAGTAAAAGTTGGCTATAAGAGATTCTTTCAATACTGTACATACAACTCATAATAAGCCCTTACTGATAGTGGGGACGTTTATGCAGTATTAACTCTTGTTTGTTTAAATACTCATCTTGAATTATGCTCTTACTTCGGTGGGGTATTCGAGTGCAATATTGGATGATTTACATTATTGTCAACGGGATCCTTATGGCATATCCTCACTTATGTGGGATTTCATAAGTTAAATGCTTTGAATAAATTACGGACAATATGTGAGAATACTCACAAATATGACTTGTATATATGTATGAGTATACGTATGGATAAAATCAAGTAATAAAAATGAAGTGATGGATAATAATAATAAAGGCTAAGAGCAAGGATCCTGAAGACTAACCAATTATTATTGATTGGTTACTAATGAATGTTATTTGTATCCATATTGCTAGGCAATGGTGGATTACTATTATTCATTGGGAAAAAGTGTAAGTATGGAAGTACTTACTGGGGCTGACGCTGCTTTCTTTTATATTCAGTATTGTTTTATTCATATGCATATGTTATAAACTGCTCATACATCACAACTACATATATTGTGAACTGGTAATGATGTGACATTTAGCTGGTCATGTGGCGGGGGAGATGGCTAATCCAGTGGACAAAAAAAAAGGGGTCTTGTCCCAGCTGGTGATGTGGCGGGGGAGATGGCTGATCCAGTTGGCAAGAGCCTCGTCCCTAAACCTGGTAATAAGAACAGAGACTGGAATGTCGGTTCTAGTGCAAACCAACAATCTGCTAAGTAGGGGAGGTGTAACAGTGCGTTAATCCGGGGTTGGCCCATTATGAGCGGAGTGTAATTTCATGCTGCATTAAGACTGAACAAAGCTTTCACAACGATGCATGAAAACCCATTCATTTCATTCATTATATCTGTCATATGTTTGTTCATTAATTCAATTACCTGTTTATATTGGGATGCAGTAGACTCACTTGTTTGCCTATGTAAATGTGATGATGTCATGTTTACATAGACTGTGATGCAGGAAACGAAGGCGGAGACCCCTTCGTCAGTTTCGATAACTATTAGGCACTACTTTGTCGGGATGTGCTATATCCCAAGAAAGAGACAACATTTTGTTATATATATGTCTCTTCGTATTTTGTATGTTTTGGTTTTTATGATTTGTAATATATCTAAATAGCGTGATGTTGCAACTATATGCCATCTGTGGCATATGCTGCAACTATCTTTTAATTGGTGCATCTAGCATGCACATGTTTGTAATGCTTAAACATTAGTCAGCTCTATTGTGTAATGTAGTTGTTCCCTAGTGTTTTTAAAAGAAAAAATATTTCCGCTGCGAGACTGATCTCTGAGGTAGTAATGTCACGTGGAAACCGGAGGTTTCTGCTTACGGTTTTATTTGATCTAAAACTGGGGCGTTACACTATGATTATTGATTACTTTGATATTTTGAGATGTTGGCTTATGATGAATGAGAATTGATTTAATTCCAATTGTTAAGACATGATTGTTGAGATTTGAAAGTGCTTAGATATGAACATGTGCATTGATGTGTGAGCATGAACATGAGCTAATACTAAAGAGATAAAAAATAGGGTTGGGCCCATAAGAATGAATGTTAAAGAAGAGGGCTGAACCCATTATGATGAAAGTTATGAAAAGTGCTAGGGCTAGGCCCGTTACGCACAAGTGCTAGGGCCGGGCCTGTTATGCGCGAGGTTAGAGAGTTGTCCCTGAGGCTGGTGTGTGCAGTAACTCGGGCTGAGTCCATTAAGCAGGTTGTACACATTACGAAAGTAAAGATGAAAGTGGAAGACTAAAGCATGCATTGCATTGTTATTGATGACTTATGTGTATTGGTTTAAGAGGTATTTCATGCTAGATGTATTGGTATGCATAAGAGTCTTCATGGAAAAGAACTTATGTATATGTTTATAGCTGATTTGCATATGATATTTTGTGGACTTTTATTATGTACAAGTTTTGCATTAGATGGGTTTATATGTATATGTATCCAAACATATTTTGGAACATATGCATACATTCACAGCTATATATAATTATTCAAAATGCTTTATGAATGTGTTGTTTACTTCATCAGCTACACCAAGTTTGAATAATGAAATAATATTTTTATGAAGTTGAGTAGCTGTTATTGTAAACGGTTATATAAATAAATGTTTTGCTCGATGCAAAAACCCTGGGGGAGTTTTCATTCTTTATGAACTGTTGATTCATCCTTTCTCCTTTCCTTCCCCTATGTAATCATGGATGATCTCTATGATTGCATAGATGATGCTATTGTTCCAGGTACAGTGGATCTTGATGAAGATCGAGTGGTTGCATACTTGGGATATCATGTCTAACGGCGATGTACGCCTATTGGGTATTTTTGTATAGACTCTTACACTAGTCTAGCTTTTATTGTACATTAAGATGTTGTATATGTAGAAACAGATTGATGTACTTTGGCTGTGTCATATGTGGCATTTTTGATAGCCTTCTTTTGATGTATAGCATATGTATTGTAAAACTGTTATAAATAGTTAATGTCAGCTCCAAGTTATGTTTCTCTCACATGTTGTATTATTCATTCGGCTGTGTGTAAGTTATTAACTCTGATGTGATATGCTCAGATTATGAGTTGATGATGTGGGCTTTACATGAGCCTCAGCGACTATTCGGTTTCATTTCAAAAAAAAAAAATGTGTGATGAAATCGGGTCACAACACTTACATAGTATGAGTTTGATTCCGCCATGAAATGATTCCGTAGCAAAATTAGCACTGTGATACTGTCACAATAAATTCTCTACCTCTTGATCCTTGATTCTCATATATCATATCCTATTTATTCTCCCAACTATGAATACTCCTTTCACAAGTTAATATTTTTGAAATTCTCCATTCCAAAAGCTCTAGCCAGAGACTTGAGAATAAACTCTTATATAATTTTGATAGATATCATAGTCAAGGGAAAAATTTCTTATCCTTTTATATGATCCAAAAAGGATTTGGATTCCCTATTGAGCAAAGCTTCCCTCACAATGTTTCATGTGATCACCCAATGCATGGAGATGTTGTCCAACGTTTAAGGTCTCACTCCCTAATCCATCAAAGTGACCAACACTTACACATTTGAGTTCGCTTTCCCTCAGGATTTAGAATCATTGTTCATAAGTAGTCTGAGAGTTTTCTGTTTTTCCCAATGACAATATTTTTATGGAAAGACAACTCTATTAGAACTAGTGTCCAAAACTCCAATTGATCATATTGAATTTAGCATTGTAATGAGTTATATGGAATTCCCTGAACTTATATATGAAAAATAGGCATGTTTTGAAGTTGTCTTGGATTGCATAATGTGTAGTGTGCATATAGACATTCCCTAAGTTGCATTGAATTAATTGACTATGGTGTTAGTAAAGAATCATTATCACATAGAAGACCATGGTCAAAAGTTCTCCTTCTAACTTATTAAATATTTGTTCATAGTCGTAAAGTGGAACCGAGAATTCCACCTAGACTATAAGATTTCAACTTTGGGATTTGTCTTAATCGAGTGAAGCAATGTGGCTTCAGGTTGACATTGGATTTGTCTTAATCGAGTGCAGCAGTGTGGCTTCAGGTTGACATTGTTAGTGCTATGGCAAGGTAAGGATTTACGAGGCTATACACTGAATAGGACCATATGGGCCATTGTTATTCTATTATTAACTGTCATAGATAATGATGTGCATAGTAGACACTTGATTGCATTTTACCCTAAATTCTAAGAAGTGTGTGAACCAGATGTCAAGTGATGATTGTTTTGATGTATCTTAGTGAGATCAAATCGATGGTTATACATTCTTTGTGCATTGGGCAATCATCATGTAGCATTGTGGCATATCACTTTTCAAGAAGGAATCCAACTCTTTTGTAAGAGCTCAAAGTGACAAGGATATTCTCCATGTTTTGGGATCAATAAGAAAGGTCATCCTAAAACTTAGGCCTGAGTGATTTCAATAGTATTTAACTGAAACAATGTACAAGGATGAGTAGAATCTCATAAGGTACATTGGGATGATTTATAAAGTTTGGATCCGGGTACTCAAGCAAAAAAAATAACGAACAAAGTGACAGTTATACTCATCTTTGTTTTCACTATGGAATTATCCATGGAGGGGTAATTTAGTAAATTCAAGATTGTCACCAAAGGATTAATTGTTTTAACAAAATATGAATTAGAGTGCAGTCACAATTATTTAGTAGAATTAATTGTGATTATTAGTCAAGGAGATTAGTTATTTAATAACTAGTTTTGCGGGACTAATGAAGCGAATTCTATTTTCCTTTCGGGTCTCTTCTTAAGCTGTTGTAAATTGACAAGTATTTCTGATGAGTCATTATTTATTTATTTGATTGAACATATGTTTTTTATTTAAATAAGACATGGGCTAGAAATTAATATTGGAATTAATTTGGTCTTGTTTTATTTTAAACAAAATATTAATTCTTAAGAGTTTGTTTGGTTTGGACAGTTTTTTGGGCTAAGGAATTTAATTTCTAGAGCTCAGTCCAAAGAGAAAGGAGTACTAGGGTACAGGGGTCAGTCCAAGCCCATGTAGGGAAAAGGAGCATGTGGGCTAGGTGTGATGCCCGAGGAATTCTAATCTCTTAAACATATTATTAAACTAAATGATATATGTTGTTAAAACATTATGATTTAGCTATGGTAATGGTTTTAGAGGTTCATGAAGTTTAAGAGATTTCTAGTCAAAACCCTTTAGAATCTCTTTAGAAAAATATCGTTTTCTGGCGACCAATCTTATAAGTATCAAAAACAAGGTCAAACGAACACAGTTTTACTCAAACTGAAGCCCGTTATGCTTGTATCGAAACTCTCTACGACATAGTAGATTTTCGAAAAAAGTCAATCTGTTGACCATTTAGGCATAAAGATGAATGTTCATCGTTTACGTGGTACTTTTGACCTGGGCCTTATTTCTAAAATGGAGTTTCACCATTTTGATTTTAAATCATAACTTGACTCTATTTAGTATATAAATGGTTTTTACTTCAGTTTGGTGAAATCGAAATTCAATTTCGAGGCAGTTGACTTTATGGCATAAAATCGAGCCTTAAAACCTCAAACTGTCAAATTTAGCTTAAAACTGCTAAATTCACTAGGTAGGGCCGGCTCTTCACTGATTTGGGAGCTTAGGGTGATGACACATGGCAGTAGGAGAAGCTGCTGGAAAGAAAGCACAAAAAGCCAAAAAGTCTAAAAGTAAGCTTGACTTGGTGAAGACTTTGGATGGCTTGTATGGAAAGTTTGCTTTCCATGCAAGACTAGGCTGCTTGTGCGTGAGGAGTAGGTCACTTGAAGCCTTGGATTCACCTATAAAGAGGAGAAGAGAGGCCAGCACCGAAATCACTCAGCCCTTGCACCCAAAACAGAAAAGTGCCTCCATTCACCTCACATGCCCACTCTCATGGCACTTGGGGGATTTTTGTGCAAATCTTCTCCAAACTGTCCAGAACTTATACCCAACCTTTGCTTGAGGTGTCCAGCAGCTAACACAACCTTCAGAAGCAGTATTAGAGTCCATTTGAGGTATGAAAGCATCATTCTCCTCAACTAGCTTCAAAACCGGCTTAATAGAGGGGTGTTAGGGAATTTTTGTGGTTTTTCACAACCTACTTACACGGGTTGTGTATGATCACTTAGGAGGGTTCTAAAACTATTTTCTATCATGTTTCCATTGATCTTTGAGCTTTGGAATCATGAGAAAACACCAAGAACTCATCCTACACCCATTCGGCCTCTATAGGGTATTTTGTGGGTTTTTTATGCTAACCAGTTTTGTTAATCTTGCTGCTTTTTGATATATCTAACATATATTTGATGTATCTAATATATATTTGATGTGTGTTTGTTATTGGTTTGGTTCAAGGATCCAAAAGTGCTCAAAAAGACTAAAATATGGAAGCAAACAGAGCTTGTTTAAGGAACTTGTAAAATCAACCTATATATTGTTTGTTGGTTGTTATTTTTAATCTTATAATGGATAACACTCAATCTGATGTGTAAATGTTATGGTGGCCCTGCCCTTCGGCGGTATAAGCATGAAGTTAAGTGAAAATTGGTTATAAGAGATTCTTACAATACTATACATATAACTCATAATAAGCCCTTACTAATAGTGAAGACGTTTATGCAGTATTACCTCTTGTTTGTTTAAATACTCATCTCGAATTATGCTCTTACTTCGGTGGGGTAATTGAGTGCAATATTGGATGATTTACATTATTGTCAACGGGATCCTTATGGCATGTCCTCACTTATGTGGGACCTTATAAGGTAAATGCTTTGAATAACTTTATGGACAATATGTGAGAATACTCACAAATATGACTTGTATATATATATGAGTATACGTATGGATAAAATCAAGTATTGAAAATGAAGCGATGGATAATAATAAAGGCTAAGAGCAAAGATCCTGAAGACTGACCAATTATTATTGATTGGTCACTGATGTATGTTATGCATCCATATTGCTAGGCAGTGGTGGATTACTGTTATTGTGCAAAAGTAGGGTAAGTATGGAAGTACTTACTGGGGCTGACACTGTTTTCTTTTATATTCAGTATTGTTTTATTCATATGCATGTATTATAAACTGCTTATACATTACAACTACATATTCTGTGAATTAGTAATGATGTGACATTTAGCTGGTCAATAGCAGAGGTGTGAGGGCTGATCCAGTGGACCTCGGGTCCCTAAACCATGTAATAAGAACTAACGCTGGAATGTCGGTTCCAGGTGCAAACCAGTAATCTGTTTAAGTGGGGGAGGTAATGTTCATTAAACCGGGGTTGGCCCATTATGAGTTGAGTGTAATTTCATGCTGCATTAAGACTAAACAAAGCCTTCACAACGATGCATGAAAACCCATTCGTTTCATTCATTATATCTGTCATATGCTTGTTCAATAATTCAATTACTTGTTTATATTGGGATGCAGTAGACTCACTTGTTTGCCTATGTAAATGTGATGATGTCATGTTTACATAGACTGTGATGCAGGACTTGAGGCTGAGGGCAGAGAACCCTTTGCTAGTCAAAACGGTGGATTGACTATCCATTGTGTTTGTGTTGCTAGTTACAGGGGAGCTAGCTTAGTTGGTTTATGTGTTGTATGTTCATACTTTATTTCCTTTGTATTCCTTATAAGGCATTGAGTTAGTTTATACTTTGTATTATTGTGTAAGCTTGATGTTGCAACTGTATGCCGCCTGTGGCACTCTCTTTTGTTGAGTGTATTTGGTATGCATTCATTTGTAATTATCATATGTTATAATGTTTTATGAAATGAGGTATTTCAGTCAGCTCTATTGTGTTATGTGAGGTGTTCCTAGGTGTTTTAAAAGAAAAAAAAAATATCCGCTGCGAGACTAATCTCTGAGGTAGTAATGTCACGTGGAAACCGGAGGTTTCTGCTTACGGTTCTATTGTATAGAAACCGGGGCGTTACAGTTTGGTATCAGAGCATTTGCTTTGGGATCACTAGAATTGACCTTACCTAGACTATGTCAGAACTTAGAGTGAGACTATAAAGTCACAATTTGATAACATAGCAACTTACTTTGAGTACTAGTAAGAAATTAGTGTTACTGTAACTTTAGTAAGTCGCAATATACTATCTCTCATGACCAATAGGATTGACCCTATTAGGATTGAAACTAAGATATGACACAAGAGCTATAGTTACTGAAAAACCATTTTTAAACTCTATAAAAGACTTTGTATGAATCTTTGTAGATGTTAAGATTATTAATTGTTGTTTGTAGTAAAGATGTCTGGAGTTAGATAACAAGTATGTATGTGAATTGATTGACTTTAAATACCTATAATCATTCTTATTAGAGACTCACATCTCTATGATCTAAGGTATAAGTTAGAAATGTACTAAAGCACTGTAGATGAATTGTCTAAATATGTATTTGTGTATATAAATGATGTTTATGTATATCTATATATATGCCTTTGATTTGGATAAATATATATATGTATGTATATGTCTATTAAGGTGGATATATGCCTATGTATAACTATATATATGTGATACTATGAGAACTCCAAGATTGTTCTTATTTGGGACTTAAACCTTTATGATTGTGGTTATAAGTTTGAAAGTGTATTGAGGTATAATTGATGATCAGTCTAAGATAAGATATCTCTCTGTTTATATATTTGAACACTGAGTTGTTTGGTTATTTCTGAACGGTCTAGTGAAAAGGCTTAGATTGCGAACAAAAGGATATAAATATATTTCGTAAGGATATGCTACTGATCATTCTTCTTCAGGAAATATTGTCACATTTAGAAAAAGGTATTATGGGAAACTTGGTTAGTGACAAGTGTTTCCAACTAGGACGTGGAACTGAAGAAATTCAGGCCGCTGCTTATGCCTTGGTAGCCGTAACAAATCGGTTGATTAGAGCATTAGCCAACACTCAAGAGGAGGAAAGTTTGGACAAAAGAAAAAGTGGTCTCTTGGGGAGTATAGCAATTGTGAGTACTATCCGAGCTTGTCTACATCCCAGGAGCCGCGATCTACTAAGAAGATTAGCACTAGCAGTGTTCCCAAGTTAGGGCCAAAACATTCCTTGCTTAAGTTTAAGTCAAGTCAAGCATGTCCTAGTTATAGTAGCAAATACCCTAGAAAAGGTAAAATTGGGTCAATTGGATGCTTTCATTGTGGTCAACATGGTCACTTTCTTCGAGACTGTCCCATGATAAAAGCTCAGCATGATGAGGGATTTTCGCCTAGTGGGTACTAGCATCAAAGGAGCTGAGAGTGGACAACAGTTTCGGGCAAACTATGAAGGAGAGTATTCTTAGAGACCAAAGGCCTTTGTGTAGGAGGTGTGCAAAACCACATGACGGAGAATGTATGGCCAAAGATCTGGTATGCTATAAGTGTGGTAAAGATGGACATTACCAAAGGCATTGCCCAATTGCAGCTGTAGGAAAATCAGGATTGCAAGAAAACAATTATCTTCAAAAGATTTCCACCAAGATGGAAGTCTTAACACTAGAAGAATAAGAGATCTGATGTATGGGAATAAAAGTCACTGCATGTCTAGGATGAATCTATATCTAGTATCACTTTTGAGGTATAGCCATGCATGATGATTTCTAGAAGTACTTATATAAATTATGGAATATTGATGCTCATTACATTTGTAGACTTATCGAATGTTAATATGATAAATCTACTAAGTAACATATTGATGTTTTGTGGAGGTGTTTTCTTACTTATATGCTCCTGATAAACTTTGGAGAATTAGAGAAAAGTTTATAAATGAGGATTAATGATTGGCAATTGGTTTGGTGTAGTAGGATTCAAATCAATAAATTGTGAAGATTTACTAGTATACCAAGTGCTTAAGTTAAAGGATATTAAGAGCTTAGAAATACGATACGCTTGGAGTGGATTTCTTGGAAAGAATCCATAATTTAAGGCTAGAGAAACTACCTATCAGGGTTAAGGTGCAAGTAAAAGCATAGTAGGATTAAATATAAGTATTTGATCAGTTTACCTTTTGAGGATTATAGTGTCTATGCTTAAGAAAGAAACGAATCATGGTACCGTATAAAGATTGGTACATACATCTAAATGGTGGAGATAGAATTTCGAAGAGTTAAATAAGACGTACCAGATCTTGGAAATTAAGAGATGGAAAGAAGCATAGAAAAATGATATGTTCTTACATCCTCTCAACAAGTTTGATAAATGATATTGAGGAAATAGTTAGACCTCATTTGTATTAGAAGGTGGTTAAGGTTTACTACTTCTTAACGACTTGTAGACCTTGGGATAATTACAAACAATGACATGTCGAAATGATGGAAAGTCGAGACTTTAGGTCATGATTAAGGTTCTCTACTAGGAATAGGAGGTGGAATTCCAATAACAAGAGAATAAGGTGAAACTTTGGAGTATTTACTTGTTGTGTTATAATAATATGATGTGTTAAGGTATAGCTGATAATTGATTAAATATTTGATTGATGTTACGAGGACTCGACAAAAAGTAAATAATGTGTGAGACTCAAAGAAAAATAATATGATCAAATGATTTTGAAGTTATTTTAGGAATTGAGTCTCCCATTTAAAGTTTTGAGATAAGATTCCTTGGCGGTCAAGGATTGGTCACTAGAATTTATATTTGTGGCTGAGAAATCCATATAGTAGTATAGATTAAAGTTTATGGCATAAAGAGATTGGAATTGTTCTACCTTATGTGATAAGTTAGAATTATGATAAATAAGTTAACTTTTATAACTAACATTTGATTGATTGATTGTTGTCTTGACCTAACAACAATAGAAAAGAGAGCGTTTGATATTGAGCGCCTGAGATCTAAGGACAAAAGATGATTTCTAAAGCATACAGGTAGGGCAGAAGTCCGTGTGTCGTGCTTATGGTAAGCCTTGTTTTGGAGAATGCAAAACCACGACTGGAGCGTGTGATTGTTGTGAAGGGACAAAGTCACCAAGTTGGGAACTGTCCCAAGAGAAACGCCAAAGGTAAGCGATAGTCAACAAGGTCAAGAGTGCACATCTTTGGTACGAATTCATACAGTCATATCAAGAAAAAGGCTAAAGTATGACAGGTACGATTTCTTGTTGATTGAATGTATGTGTTAGTTCTATGTTGTGAGAGGGTTATTATCCTCTTTTGATACTAGGACTAGATGGCATTAGTACTCAATTGTTAAGGTTGAAGAATTATTATGGGCTACATCTATAAGGCATATGAGATTGAGGATTAAATTTAAGGTTTCCATATGATAAGTTAAATCACTTTGCTTAGGTTACTAATGCTTAGATGATGATAAACACATGAATGATTATGAGTAACCCAAGGAATGATAAAAAAAAATTTAAGGCTCTAGATTTTGAATAGGGCTTTGTTCTAAAAATAAAAGATAGGATTCCCATGACAAAGGATAAAGGGGGAAAGCTTGGAATTGATATCTAGAATGTTATGACAATGTGGAGAATAAGTCACAATATATCATTTGAATCAAGGTATACCTAATTTTTAGGACAGTGAGAAATGCTGCATGATAACTTATGAATGATTATTTTCTAATTGAGGTAGCTAAGTTGAGGCTATGGACCATGGAAAAGAATAGACATTTGTATTTATAAAATCATGATATTAATGTCTAAGCCTTATTCGATGATAAGACTAAGATCTCTATAGTATCTTGGAAATAGGATGAGGTGTTATATAATACTTCGGTCGATGTTTCGAGCTCATGATTAGATTATGGTATTGTACAAAACCTGGTACTCAGGTAAATATTGAGATTTGAATGATGTATAAACAACTTTGTGGTTTATGAGCTATAAGAGAATTTGGATTTAAGTATTAACCGTAATTAGTGATGCGATAGATCGCAGGTGAGTATCATGGATTAGAAGTTTAATGAATACTCAGGAATGTAGGAGCAAAGTTGGTTCATCCAATATAGATTTCAAGGTATATGGATTGAACAGCGATCTATAATAAGAGCAGACCTTTACACTGAAGCAGAAAAATGGAAATGATGAGGTTCGTAAAAGTCAGATGGAAGCTCACAGGTTTGTATGATGAGATAATTGATACAAAGGAAAATACAGTATTTTCTTGTACCCTTCTTTTTACTTAGAATATTTCTATATGATAAGTGTGATAGATAAAGTAAAAGTCTGTCATTAAAGTTTGATGCTGCATTAAAATCTGAGTCGCTCGATTTTGAGGTGAGCTATGAATTTTTAGGTCATAAATTTCGCTAACGAAATTCCTATAAGGTGGGTGGGATGTGGCGCCCGAGGAATTCTAATCTCTTAAGCATATTATTAAACTAAATGATATATGTTGTGAAAATATTATGATTTAGCTATGATAATGGTTTTAGAGACGTTCATGAAGTTTAAGAGATTTCTAGTCAAAACACTTTAGAATCTCTTTAGAAAAAGATCGTTTTCGGGCGACCAATCTTATAAGTATCAAAAACTGGTTCAAACGAACTCAGTTTTACTCAAACGGAAGCCCGTTATGCTTGTATCGAAACTCTCTACGACATAGTAGATTTTCGAAAAAAGTCAATCTGTTGACCATTTAGGCATAAAGATGAATGTTCATTGCTTACGTGGCACTTTTGACATGGGCCTTCTTTCTAAAATGGAGTTTCACCATTTTGATTTTAAATCATAAATGGACTCTATTTAGTATATAAATGGTTTTTACTTTGGTTTGGTAAAATCGGAATTCAATTCCGAGGCAGTTGACTTTATAGTCTAAAACCGAGCCTTAAAACCTCAAACTGTCAAATTTAGCTTAAAATTGCTAAATTCACTAGGTAGGGCCGGCTCTTCACTGATTTGGGAGCTTAGGGTGATGACACATGGCAGTAGGAGAAGCTGCTGGAAAGAAAGCACAAAAAGCAAAAAAGTCTAAAAGTAAGCTTGACTTCACGAAGACTTTGGATGGCTTGTATGGAAAGTTTGCTTTCCATGCAAGACTAGGCTGCTTGTGTGTGAGGAGCAGGTCACTTGAAGCCTTGGATTCACCTATAAATAGGAGAAGAGAGGCCAGCACCAAAATCACTCAGCCCTTGCACCCAAAACAGAAAAGTCCATCCATTCATCTTACATGCCCACTCTCACGGCTCTAGGGGGCATTTTTGTGCAAATCTTCTCCAAACTATCCAGAACTTATACCCAACCTTGCTTGAGGTGTACAGCATCTAACCCAACCTTTAGAAGCAGTTTTGGAGTCCATTTGAGGTATGAAAGCATCATTCTCCTCAACTAGCTTCAAAACCGGCTCAATAGAGGGGTGTTGGGGAATTTTTGTGATTTTTCACAACCTGCTTGCATGGGCTGTGTATGATCACTTAGGAGGGTTCTAAAACTATTTTCTATCATGTTTCCATTGATCTTTGGGCTTTGGAATCATGAGAAAACACCAAGAACTCATCCTACACCCATTCGGCCTCTATAGGGTATTTTGTGGGTTTTTTATGCTAACCTATTTTGTTAATCTTGCTGATTTTTGATATATCTAACATATATTTGATGTATCTAATATATGTTTGATATGTGTTTGTTATTGGTTTGGTTCAAGGATCCAAAAATGCTCAAAAAGACTAAAATATGGAAGCAAACGGAGCTTGTTTAAGGAACTCATAAAATCAACCTATATATTATTTGTTAGCTGTTATTTTTAATCTTATAGTGGATAACACTCAATCTCATGTGTAAACGTTATGGTGGCCCTGCCCTTCGGCGGTATAAGCATGAAGTTGAGTGAAAATTGGCTATAAGAGATTCTTACAATACTATACATATAACTCATAATAAGCCCTTACTAATAGTGAAGACGTTTATGCAGTATTATCTCTTGTTTGTTTAAATACTCATCTCGAATTATGTTCTTACTTTGGTAGGGTAATCGAGTGCAATATTGGATGATTTACATTATTGTCAACGGGATCCTTATGGCATGTCCTCACTTATGTGGGACCTCATAAGTTAAATGCTTTGAATACCTTTATGGACAATATGTGAGAATACTCAAAAATATGATTTGTATATATATATATGAGTATACGTATAGATAAAATCAAGTAATGAAAATGAAGTGATGGATAATAATAAAGGCTGAGCAAGGATCCTGAAGATTGACCAATTATTATTGATTGGTTACTGATGTATGTTATTTGTATCCATATTGCTAGGCAGTGGTGGGTTACTGTTATTCTGCGAAAGTAGGGTAAGTATGGAAGTACTTACTGGGGTTGACGCTGTTTTCTTTTATATTCAATATTGTTTTATTCATATGCATGTATTATAAAACTGCTTATACATTACAACTACATATTCTGTGAATTGGTAATGATGTGAGATTTAGATTGGTCAATAGCAGGGGTGTGAGGGCTGATCTAGTGGACCTTAGGTCCCCAAACCAGGTAATAAGAACTAACGCTGGAATGTCGGTTCTAGGTGCAAACCAGTAATCTGNGGGATCCTTATGGCATGTCCTCACTTATGTGGGACCTCATAAGTTAAATGCTTTGAATACCTTTATGGACAATATGTGAGAATACTCAAAAATATGATTTGTATATATATATATGAGTATACGTATAGATAAAATCAAGTAATGAAAATGAAGTGATGGATAATAATAAAGGCTGAGCAAGGATCCTGAAGATTGACCAATTATTATTGATTGGTTACTGATGTATGTTATTTGTATCCATATTGCTAGGCAGTGGTGGGTTACTGTTATTCTGCGAAAGTAGGGTAAGTATGGAAGTACTTACTGGGGTTGACGCTGTTTTCTTTTATATTCAATATTGTTTTATTCATATGCATGTATTATAAACTGCTTATACATTACAACTACATATTCTGTGAATTGGTAATGATGTGAGATTTAGTTGGTCAATAGCAGGGGTGTGAGGGCTGATCTAGTGGACCTTAGGTCCCCAAACCAGGTAATAAGAACTAACGCTGGAATGTCGGTTCTAGGTGCAAACCAGTAATCTGTTTAAGTGGGGGAGGTAACGTTCGTTAAACCGGGGTTGGCCCATTATGAGCTGAGTGTAATTTCATGCTGCATTAAGACTAAACAAAGCCTTCACAACGATGCATGAAAACCCATTCATTTCATTCATTATATCTGTTATATGCTTGTTCAATAATTCAATTACTTATTTATATTGGGATGCAGTAGACTCACTTGTTTGCCTATGTAAATGTGATGATGTCATGTTTACATAGACTGTGATGCAGGACTTGAGGCTGAGGGCAGAGAACCCTTTGCTAGTCGAAACAGTGGATTGACTATCCATTGTGTTTTTGTTGCTAGTTACAGGGGAGCTAGCTTAGTTGGTTTATGTGTTGTATGTTCATACTTTATTTACTTTGTATTCCTTATAAGGCATTGAGTTAGTTTATACTTTGTATTATTGTGTAAGCTTGATGTTGCAACTGTATGCCGCCTGTGGCACTCTCTTTTGTTGAGTGTATTTGGTATGCATTCATTTGTAATTATCATATGTTATAATGTTTTATGAAATGAGGTATTTCAGTCAGTTCTATTGTGTTATGTGAGGTGTTCCTAGGTGTTTTAAAAGAAAAAAAAAATATCCACGGCGAGACTAATCTCTGAGGTAGTAATGTCACGTGAAAACTGGAGGTTTTTGGTTAGGGTTCTATTGCATAGAAACCGGGGCGTTACACTAGGGTTAAAACCCTAGCCCCTTGGCCGACTACAAGAGGAGCATTAAGCTGCCCATGGCCGGTTGCTACAAGGGGAGTAATTCCCCTTGTAGCCGACTTCCCCAGGGTTTTCCCTGGGGTTCTTGAAACCTCATTTTTGCATTCTCTCCAAGCAGACCTGCAATTATAAATAGAGACTCAGTGAAACAGTTTTACTGACTATTCAGACACTCTGAATTCACAAACTCTTGTGACTACACAATAGAACTCTATGTTCTTAGTTCTTTAGATTAGTGCGTGAATTAATAGAAGAAAAATTCTTTTCTATTGCTTCAAAGGGAGAGACCACAGTCTCTGTCATCTTCAGCCATTAAGAAGAAGATCCGAAATTCTCAAAGAACAAGTGTTCTTCGAAGTTCATCTTATTTTTCATCCATCCTTGAAGTTCTACAACAAGTTCTTTGAAAAACTATAAGTCCTTTGAAGATCTTGGAGTTTCTCAAGCTTGGTGTTCTTCGCGGTCTTGGCAAAGCTTCTTCACCTTCAAAGATCAACTGTGAAGAAGATGAAGAAATCACAAGAAGATGATAAACCACAATCTCCTAGCCTCCTTGAAGAGACTGAAAAACTATGTGAGTAAAAACGTCCTCTACTTTAGTTTGTTTTTTATATTGATCAAAGCATGCTTATACTTGAAATTCATGATCCTAGATCATAGAAAATTTTCATATTCCACTATTCCATGTTTTCTTTTGAATTCATGCATGATCCCAACAAACTCCCGGTCCGTTCAATGTATACTACCTTATATACCTACTACATCAACCCGAAGAATCCTCTTCGCCTAAGTATGGTAAATCACTTAAGTCAATGTGTAGGCAGTCTTAGCCAATGAAATGCCTAGTTCCATTGTCGACTTTGTCGACTGTGAACTATAAAACTTTTTAGAAATATAAGGATTACGGACTAAGACCTTGTGTGACAAAGACCATTGTTCACACCCATAGTCCATATTCAATATATTCTCCAGACCCTTTGTATAGGGATTAATCAATAGAGATCATACAAAGATTATATGTTATATGCAACAAAAAATTTAATCAGTGAATAATAATAATTATTCACAACAAACTCTTAATATCAATATGTAAATAATTGAGATTTAGGGCATAATCTCCAACATTAACAACATTAAACAATTATTAAAGAACATAGATAATACACTTTTAAATAGGTAAAACACAAAATAATTCCTTTTTATTAAAACATTTTGGAAAGCCATCATAAAAAGCCTTTGAATTACTATGATATAATTTGAAAGCATAAACATGACCTGAACTAGTTTTAAAACAGTAAAATACAACATAATAAGTGTAAGGATTCAGAGGTTACCATTGGAGAATATAATTTCCTTCAAATAATAACTTTCCCTTAGAAAAATTCTCCTCAAGCCTTAACAAATGATTTCAGGAGGTTTTGGGTTGGCCCTAAGTCATTTTCTGAGGGAATGAGGTGGTATTTATAGAGAAGTGGGCAGTTAAACCGATTCCCCAATTAAAATCCATTTTTGGAAATGATTGAACGTTTGATATACAATACCGAACGTTTGATCTATTTTATATCAGAGAATCTAAGGTTCCTCTTGAAACGTTTGGTGAAAGTATCGAACGTCTAATAAAAGCACATCAAACGTTCCATAAAAGTATCGAATGTTTGATTTTTGTACTGACACATTCTGAGCATTGCGCAGACTTTGTAGAGTTTGTGTCTGTACTTTCCAAGATCGAATGTTTGATGATCATCATCGAACATTTGATGGTCACATTTTCTGATTAAAATGTTTAACAAAAATTGGAAAAGTATTTAAATAATTCTTTTGTCAAATATTTATAAAAATAGCTTTTAAATATTTTGGGGTACTACAAATCAATGTTCGGAATTATGCCCTAAATCCCAAGTTACTTACATGTTGACATTAAGAGTTTGGTATTTGTTTTATTATGAATGATTATTAATTATTCATTGATTAAATAAATGAGCATATGGCATATAATCTTTTATGATTATTCCCATACAAAAGGTCCAGGGAATGCATTGAATATGATCTATGGGTGTGAGTAAGGTTTTGTCATACAAGGTCTAAGACCATAAACCTTGTATTCCGAAATCATTTATTCGCAATAATAATGGAACTGGACATTCCATTAGGATGACTGTTACGCATCAATTGTGTGATTTACCTTAATTAGGTGAAGTGTATACTTCAGGTTGATGTGTAGGTGTATAGGATGGTATACACTAAACAGACCGGAAGTTGTCTTTCCAAAAAAATACTATCCCTACGAAAAGACAATAACTCTCAGACTACTTATACTTGTGATTCTAAATTCTAAGAGAAAAACAAACTCAGATGTCAAGTGTTTTTGCTTGGGTATATTGTAGACTGAGGCCTTAGCTGTTTGAGGTCAACATGATCTTTGTATTGGGTGATCACATGTAGCATCGTGAGAAGAGTTTTTCTCAATAGGGAATCCAAATTCTTTTAAGTGGAACAGAACGAGAAATTTCCCCTTGAATAAGATTCTATACAGGATTATTCTCAGTCTCTGGTCAGAGCATTTTGGATGGAGTATTCCAAAATAGATTACCTAGTGAATGGAGTATTCACAGGAGCGAGAATAATAAGGATAAGAATCGGGTGATCAAGAAATAAGAGGTAGAGAATTTAGTGTGACAGTATCACAGTTTTAATTTGTCTACAGAGGATTTCATAGAGGAATCATACTCATCCATAAGTTAGTCAAAGGGAACTTTGTTGATTTAATCAATAATATTTTATGGAGTTCAGTTACAATTATGTAGTGGTATTAATTGTAATTAAATAGTGACTTGGGATAGTCAGATACTATTTAAGCCGAAAAATATTATTCCTTTGAGGTCCCTCATCAAGCTATTGTAAATTAACCAAAGGTAAGCTTTTATTTATTTATTAAGTAGGTTGTTTTAATTTATTAAAACATGAGCTTATTTATTTATTAAGCAAGTTGTTTTAATTCATTAAAACATAGGCTTAATTATTTGGCAAACTATTTTAAATTAATTAAGACATGAGCTTATTTAAATAATAAGCAAGTTGTTTTAATTTATTAAAGTAAGTGGGAAAGCTGGGCTTGCGATAAGACCCAAGCCCACTGTACGCTAGTGGGTGATGCACAGGCCAAGGGAATATTCCCCTGGCTCATGCGTCATTTAGCATGTGTTCTAGGGTTTTATAAACCCTAACCTCCATTCTAATTTAGCAACTTGTCCCACATTGCTATTTTACAATCTTTATTCTCTGCAACCTCAATATAAATAGAGGCGCCTGTAGCTCTAGCAAATCACTCCAAAATAATTCTTTTAGCCTTTGCTAAGAATTAAAGTTCTATTGAGTTAATTCTCAAAGCAACAAAGTTTAAGATTTGAAGAGCTAGAAAGAGCCCACACTCTTTGTTTTTTTTAGTCATTGGTGAGACACACTCTTGTTTATTTCTAGTCATTGGTGAGAAGATCTGTTGGTGTTCATGGAAGTGTTCTTGGTGTTCTTGGAGCAGCTTGGATTCGTTGCTTAAAAGCCAAGGCGTGGCCCTAGTTTGTAAGTAAGTAATTTTATGTTCTTGCTAGTTTAATTTTAAATAGCATTGTTCTTCACATGTTCTTCTAGAGTTGATCTTGGTTAGGGAATAGATTATTTTTTCTGTTGCGCAAATTTTGTTTTTGCACCTATATTCCCAACAATCAACTCTAAGAAGAACATGCGAAGACCATTACTTTTTATAATTAAACTTGCAAGAACAAGAAATTATTTACTTGAAGATTAGGGCCACTCCTTGGCTTTATGAGCAAAAACTCCAAGCTGCTCCAAGAACATCATGAACACTAAGAACACCTTCAGATCTTCTCACCAATGACTAGAAATAACTAATAGTGTGAGCTCAACTGCTCTTCAAATCTTAAACTATTCTTTCAGTGTTAACTCACAAGAATTTCAATTCTTAGCAAAAGCTGAAATAATTGTGTTTGGTGTGTTTTTCCAAGAGCCACATGCACCTTTATTTATATCCTTGAAAACATAAGATGCTGCATAAAATAAGCCATGTGGGACAACCACTAGAGGAGTGGACAACTAGGATTGAAACCCTAGCCTCCACTCTTCTAGCAAGTGATGCATGGGGCAAGGGTTTCAACCCTAGCCCATGCATCATTTACATAAGGATGGGCTTGGGTTTTATCCCAAGCCCAAGCTTCCTACTAATCCACTTCATTAGTGGGTTCGTAGTCATTCGGCCTTTGGTTAGCATCGATGAGGGCATGGGTGGCTCGTTTGGTGATCACTGGTTGTCTGCCTGGGTGGCTCGATGTTATACCCGAGATATGATTAGAGGATTTTACAAACTTAATTTTACAATTGACTAAGTGAAAATGATAACCAAGAGTAAAAAGTTATTTTAGTGATTTTCCCTTCGAATTAGTAATTTCAGATTGACCATACTGGAGTAAAATGGTCATAACTTTTTACTCCAAACTCCAATTAAGGAAAAATTTATTTCATTGGAAAGATAACTCAAAATAATACAACTTTGTAGTTTATGAAAATTTAAAATTCCATTGTTTTGGTGGTCAAATCTGCATTGTCTGCAGAAAACGTTTCAAGAGGTTATTCCACTTGAATCAGTAATTTCAGACTAACCTTTCTGCAGTAAAATGATCATAACTTTTAACTCAGAACTCTGATTGAGGAAAACTTTATGTCATTAGAAAGATAGCTCAAAATTATACAACTTTA
The DNA here is from genome assembly GCA_900184695.1 of Betula pendula. Taxonomy (NCBI): domain Eukaryota; kingdom Viridiplantae; phylum Streptophyta; class Magnoliopsida; order Fagales; family Betulaceae; genus Betula; species Betula pendula. The sequence continues at coordinate 92,928 of FXXK01000657.1, forward strand.
TAGTTTATGACTTTTTCTAATTCCATCTTTTTGGGAGAAAAATTGGCCTGGTAGTAAGCATCATCCGCAGCTCATCTGCAGTTGCGTCCGGACAAACCTTGCTAGTTCTCAAACAATAAGTTCCGTCTGCAGCCCGTCCGCAGCAAGGTCTGGATGGTGGTGAACAGTAATGTGATATAAAAAACTAAAACACTAATTTTTCAACTCATTTTCTCATTTTTCTGAACTGGAACGAATTGGAGTTCTCCCTTCTCTCCTAAGGTTTTCTCTAAACCTCAAGAGAGTGATTTTTTAAGGCTTGGGTTGTGATTTCTAACATCGGTAACGCATTCTTCAGTGTTAGATTATCGTTTCCACCGATCTTTTGAGGTAAATTCTCAAACTTAAGTTTATTTTCTCAAGATTGAGCTAAACACCACTTGCATGTTGCTTAATCTTGATTATTTGTTTAGGGTTTTGTCACATTTGTTGAGTTCAAACATTGGATCAAAGTTCCTTCGACCAGGTCTTCGTTCATTGTGGTAAGTATTAAGTTAGCTTTGTGATTTTAGTTAAGTTTTGTTATGTAGCATGTTAATTCCTAGTAAATTGCCATGGATTAACTCTTGTAATTTACGGAATCATGTTATGAGTTCCATTAAGCCTTGGGTATTATGAGTTAAGTAGGTTATAAGCACTTGTTGATTAAGTTTTGAGTTAGAGATGGTGTCTAAGATTTGCATGCAATGTGATATTGCAACTTCTTGTGGTTTGGAGGTTGTGTTAGTGTCCAATAAGCATCAAAGGATTGAGGTAAGTAATCTTTACTCACTAAGGACGAATTAAGTTTTATGTTTTCGAATGATTTTAAATGTTTTAAAAATGATAAACAAGTTGAGAAAGAATAGAATTTTAATACTTTTAAAGATTGTTTAAAGCTATGGAAAGGTCGAGCCATTCATATGTTGTTTGAGAATAGTTTATTATTCCTTGATACTTTCAAGATTTTATTAAAAATATTTGATAAGATATGATTGATATTGTTGTTGTGATTTTGAAAGTGTTAAGATACGAAAGAGATACTATGATTATTAATTACTTTGTTGCTTTGAGATTTTGAGCTTATGATGAATGAGAATTGATTTAATTTCAGTTGTTGAGACATGATTGTTGAGATTTGTAAGTGTATTGACATGAGCGTGTACATTGATGTGTGAGTATGAATATGGGCTAATACTCAAGAGATAAAGAAGAGGGCTGGGCCCATAAGATAAAAGTTAAAGAAGAGGGCTGGGCCTATTATGATGAAAGTAAAGAAAGTTATAAAAGGTGCTAGGGCAGGGCCTGTTACGCACAAGTGTTAAGGTTGGGCCTGTTATGCGTGAGGCAAGGGAGTTGTCCCTGAGGCCAGTGTGTGCAGTTGCTCGGGCTAAGTCCGTTAAGCATGCTGTACACATTACGAAAGTAAAGGAAAGTGAAAGATTAAAGCATGCATTGCATTGTTATTGATGATTTATGTGTATTGGTTTAAGAGGTATTTCATACTAGATGCATTGGTATGCATAAGATTCTCAATGGGAAAAAACTTATGTATACATTTACAGCTGGATTGCATATGATGTTTTATGGACTTTTATTATGTACAAGATATACATTAGATGATTTATATGTATATGTATCCAAATGTATTTTGGAGCATTACATGGTCTTCCCTTAGAAACCCTAGCCAAAATACTATGTGGCCAGGCCCCCCCCCCCCTTAAGTGCATACAATTAAAGTTCTTTTGAAACCCTAATTAATAAAACATAAGAAATATATGGGCCAAGCATCCTCAAGCCCATTTATTCTAAACTAATAAAATAAATCCTTTAACCAAATTGAAAGCCTTCAATAACAATAGGCCCTATCTTTAAGTCAAGTCTTCCACAACTTGGATCAAGTCGATCAAAACTGGTTCTCCTTCTTTGAAGCTCATCTTGAATGTTAGGCTCTTGCTAGCTTCATCCTAAGTGGATTGCACTAATCCTTGCATTGCTTCCCTAATCTTCTTGGCTCTTGATCTTGTAATTGACTCATTAGAACTTGTAAAGGATCTTTATGAGTAAGCCCACCTTGGTTCCCATCATTCCCCCTCTCCTCAAAAGGATTTGACCTCGAATCTTCACCTACGTCAAAGGGAGAAAGATCAGAAACATTGAAGGTAGCAGAAACATTATACTCACCTGGAAGATCCACTTTATATGCATTGTCATTAATATTCTTAAGAATTTGGAAAGGTCCATCTCCTCGGGGATGCAACTTAGTCCTCCTATGATCTGGGAATCTTTCTTTGCGCATATGAACCCAAACCCAATCTCCTGGCTCAAAGATGACACGCCTTCGCCCTTTATTAGCTTGGGAAGTAACCTTTCATTCTTTTGGGCAATTTGAAGCCCTACCCTCTTATGAAGTGACTTCACCAACTCCGCCTTCTTTTGGCCATCCAAGCTACTCCTCCAGGATAAAGCATCAGCAACAATGTTCTCCTTACCTTGCTTGTAACGGATGACATGTGGAAATGTCTCAATGTATTCCATCCAACGAGCATGCCTTTTATTCAACTTACCTTGACCCTTGAGATGCTTCAATGATTTATGATCGGTGTGGATCACAAATTCCTTAGGCCATAGGTAGTGCTACCAAGTCTCTAATGCACGAACAAGAGAATAAAGCTCTTTGTCATAAGTAGGGTACTTTAGTGAGGCCCCACTTAGCTTCTCACTAAAGAAGGCTATGGGCCGCCTATCCTGCATCAAAACTGCTCCAATCCCTAAACCTGAGGCATCACATTCAATCTCAAAATCTTTGTTAAAATCAGGTAATGCTAGCATAGGTGCAGAGCACAATCGTTCTTTAATGGTGGCAAAAGCATTCTCTTGATTAGCCCCCCAATGAAACCCAACATTCTTTTTAATGGCTTCAGTGAGTGATGCAGCAATGGTCCTAAAGTCTTTAACAAAACGCTGATAAAAGCTAGCTAAGCCGTGAAAGCTTCTTACCTCAGTGATGCTCCTTGGCGTTGGCCATTCCTTGATGGCCTTGAATTTCTCTTCATCCACTTCAATACCTTTTGTACTAACAACATAACCAAGAAAAACAACTCGTTCCATGCAAAAGGTACATTTCTTGAAATTAGCATACAACTTTTCGCATCTCAACACATCAAACACATATCTCAAATGCTCAATATGTTCATTTAAGTCCTTGTTGTACACTAAGATATCATCAAAATACACAACCACAAACTTACCAATGAACGCGCGTAAGACATGGTTCATCAATCACATGAAAGTACTGGGCGCATTTGTAAGTCCAAATGGCATAACCAAACATTCATAAAGCCCATACTTAGTCTTAAAAGCAATTTTCCATTCATCACCCTCTTTCATTCTAATCTGATGGTACCCACTTTTGAGATCATTTTTACTGAAAATACATTAGCGATGCAATTCATCAAGCATATCATCTAATCTAGGAATGGGATGGCGATACTTTACCGTGATATGGTTGACTGCCCTACAATCAACGCACATCCTCCACGTCCCATCCTTCTTTGGCACGAGTAGCACCGGTACCGCACATGGGCTCATGCTCTCCCTCACGTACCCCTTGTTCATCAAATCCTCAACTTGCCTATGAAGCTCCTTGGTCTCCTCCGGATTACTCCTATAGGCTGGTCCGTTTGGAATAGCAGCTCCAGGTGCAAAAGCAATCTGGTGCTCAGTGCCTCTAATGGGTGGCAACTCATTAGGCATCTCCTCTGGGAATACATCCTCAAACTCTTGCAACAAAGAAACGGCCAAACTAGGAAGAGACTGGTTAGTTTCATCAAGATTAAGATAAGACTTTTTATAGACAAGAAAAATCATAGGGTGATCTGCGAAGAAAGCCCACTTAACCTCACTCTCTCTTGCATAGAAACTCACTTTTGTCTTTCCTTTTCTCTCCACAGACTCTCTTTCTTTTTTCTCTCGTGACTCCACGTTTTTTTCTTTACTCTCAGCCACCTCTTTACTTTCTTTTTTACTCTTTCTTTTTTGCTCATTTTCACTCTCACTCTTTCTTTTTTGCTCAATCTCTTTTTCAATCTTACTTTTTTGATCACTCTCATTTTCATTCTTTCTTTTATGATCACTCTCATTTTCACTCTTTCTTTTTTGAGCAACCTCACTTTTTAGTTTCAGTTGATCCTCATAGACCTGGCTTGGAGTTAAAGGAACAAGCTTGATTGTTTTGCCCTCCTTTACAAAGCTGTACATGTTCTTGAACCCATCATGTGTCACCCTCAAATCATACTACCACGGCCTCCCCAACAAAATATGGCCAGCATGCATAGGCACAACATCACAAAGTATCTCATCCTGATACTTCCCAATTGAAAAAGTAACTAACACTTGTCTGTCCACCCTAACCTCTTCACAATCATTCAACCACTGCAATTTGTATAGTCAAGAGTGTTTTAAGGTAGGTAAATTCAATTTCTCAACCAAAGTAGTGCTAGCCACATTAGTACAACTCCCCCCCATCAATGATCATACTACATACCTTGTTGATGAGGTGGCATCTAGTATGGAAAATGTTCTCTCTCTGTTGCGCTGCATCATCCACCTTTATGTGTGTATTGAGAGCACGCCTGGCAACAAGAGACTCACCGGTCACGGCGTATACCACTCCATCATCATCACTATCATCAACCAACTTGGGCAGCCCATCACTATCAGCTTCACTCTCAATCATCACCTCCCCATTGTCACGCAAAATCATCACTCGCCTATTTGGACATTGAGAAGCGATGTACCCTGAACCCAAACACTTAAAGCATTTAATATCTCTATTTCTTGAAGGTTGAGATTCTACCTTGGGTCTGCTACTAGGTCCCTCATCTTTGCTCTTAGGTGGTTCGATCTTCCTCTTTGCTTTAGTTGGATCATTCCTATCCTACTTTGATTTCCAAGTAGTGCTAAAAACCGAAGTGTACCTTGTTGTCCCTTTTCTGTTTAACTGCCTCTCCACCTTCATAGCCATGTGCACCATGTCCTCTATCTCCACATAATGCTGCAATTCAACTACATTGGCTATGTCTCTATTCAAACCACTCAAAAATCTAGCCATGGTGGCCTCCCGGTCCTCCTCTACATTAGCCCGAATCATCGCCACCTCTATCTCCTTATTGTAATCCTCTACACTCGACCCCTGTGTAAGATGTTGGAGTTTTTGGTAAAGGTCCCTATAGTAGTGGCTAGGTACAAATCGTCGCCTCATGAGAGCTTTCAACTCTCCCCATATCTCGACAGGCCTCTCATAATTCCTCCTCCTATTGGTCACTAATTGATCCCACCAAATAAGAGCATAATTAGTGAACTCAATTACCGCCAACTTCACTTTCTTCTCCTCAGAGTAATTATGACAATCAAATACCAACTCTATTTTTTTCTCCCACTCTAGATAAACCTCAGGGTCAGTTCTACCTTGGATGGTATTTTCATTTTGATGCGCCCCAAGTCTCTATCGACACCATCCCGACCCCCTAGGTTTCCCTCAAATCCTCTTTCACGCCTAACTTCTCTATTTCTACCCGACCCAATTTTAGATGGTAGGTCTTCCCCATCCTCATCATCTCCTTCATTCTCATATGCATTTTCAACCCTATGCTCACATCGCCTCCTATTTTTCCCACCTTGCAAATTTCTAATCACTGCTTCTTGTTGATCCATATTATCCCTCACTTCCCCCATCACCAAGTTCAACCGCTCAAATTGTTGTTGCATGGCCTGCAACACAAAGAATGGGTTATTGGCCACCCCCTCCGATTATGAGCCACTGCGGCGAAACATTGTAATGTGCTGCAAAAAAAAAAAGACCTCACATGCTCCCTTACGTGTTTACACTCAAATGATGGCACTCCACTTGTTTCACTCTAACTATGCTTTTTTTTATTTATAATAATCTCACACTCTCTTGCCTTTTGCCTCAAGAGTTTTTCCACTCAAGTTCTTTCAGAACTAATTGAATTCAATCAAGACAAAGCAACCTTGTTTAATCCCAACTAGCAATTAGGTCTAAGAAACAAGAACAAGAGAAACACATAATGAATGAAATGACATGAGAATCATGGAAATTATACAAATGAAAGAGTAACTATAACACAAGATACCAACTATAATGAAGGATGCACAGCCCCTTTGATGTTAAGGCTCAAGAAAACTTTCGGATTTTCTATACTCTTTTTTTTTTTCAACTGATTTGATCACAATCAAAAGAAAATGCAATTAACAAAGCCCTAACAAAGAACTCAAAAACCCTAGAAGAATAAGTGATACGGTAGCCCTAATTAACAAGTGATATTTGGCCAACACAAGAAAACCCTAGGAGAATAAGTGATACGGTAGCCCTAATTTAACAAGTGATATTCGGCCAACTCAAGAAAACCCTAGGAGAATAAGTGATATGGCAGCCCTAATTTAACAAGTGATCTTCGGCCAACACAAGAAAACCCTAGGATTAGGAGTAATTTGGCCAGCCCTAGAAAGAACAAAAAAAAAAAAAACACAAAACAAAACAAAACAAAACAAAATAAAACAAAAAAACAAAAGGGGCTGCTGAAAATGACATGGCCTTCCCTTAGAAACCCTAGCTGGAAATTTAACCCTAGCCAAAATACTATGTGGCCGGCGCCCCCCCCCCCCCCCCCCCTTAAGTGCATACAATTAAAGTTCTTTTGAAACCCTAATTAAAAAACATAAGAAATATATGGGCCAAGCATCCTCAAGCCCATTTATTCTAAACTAATAAAATAAAATCCTTTAACCAAATTGAAAGCCTTCAATAACAATAGGCCCTATCTTTAAGCCAAGTCTTCCATAGCTTGGATCAAGTGGATCAAAACTGGTTCTCCTTCTTTGAAGCCCATCTTGAGTGTTAGGCTCTTGCTAGTTTCATCCCAATTGGATTGCACTAATCCTTGTATTGCTTCCCTGATCTTCTTGGCTCTTGATCTTGTAATTGGTCCATCTAGAACTTGCAAATGATCTTTATGAGTATGCCCACCTTGGTTCCCATCATCAACACTATAGAGGAGTTCTTCAACTATGGAGGTGCTAGAAATACCTTAGGAAGAATGGGGAATTCACTCCCAATAGCTTCTAGAGCTCCTGGTCGTGGTTCCCTTCTCCCCATGGCTTCACACACTCCTTACAATCAATTTATGCATTAAACTCCCATCCAAAATTGCACACCTTTTTGTGTTGCACGAGAGATAGCTTTTAAAAAGAGAGAGAGATCCACTTGTCCACTTGCTTCTCCAAGAAAAGAGGTACTGTAGAGGTATGGAGGACTTTAGAAAGTCCATCCCGAGCTGATTTCGCGCTGAATAAATCATATCTCTTTTATTTCCTTTTCTCTCTCCATATGAGGATCTGGTAAGATTCTAGTGTGACCGATTGTGCTCAAGCCCTTTTAAAATGAGCTCAAGCCATCTGCTTCATTAATTTGGTCGAGCCCTTTTATGCTGCACCAGCTTACTAATGTGTTTTAAGCCTGAAATCAATGGAATTGCTTGTATTTTATCCTTAGGACCTGAAAATAAAAGAAAATACAAAAACTTATAAAATAATGAAACTAAGGAATTATCATATGCGAGTTAAAGGGTTTGAATGTGCAACATTCAGTGCTTATCCTATGATCAATTGGAGTTTTGGACACCAGTTTCAACAACATAATGATTTTAGTAGCTCTTACTAAAATGCTCCAGATAGAAACTAAGAATAATTAATTCCATTAAATTTATCTCAAGGGCAAATTCTTATCTCTTTGATTTAATCAAATGATTTGGATTCATTCTTGAGGAGTGATGTTTCCATAATGCTACATGTAATCACCCAACACCCAGATTTTGATCTTCGAAGATCTGCTCTTAAGTGTATCAAAGTAACCCTCACTTCACATTTGAGTTCATGATCCTCTTAAGATTTATAATCAATGTAATAAGTTGATATTAGTTTCACATCATTCTTTTAACAATGTTATAAAAGAATGACAATGCACGTGGTCTATTGAGTACATTGTATCCGCACCAACACATCAATCCGAAGTCTCTCTTTCACATGATTAAGATTAATCATCATGATTGATGTATTATATAGTCTTATAAAATGGAATGTTCAATTCCATTACCGACTACAAATAGTATTTTGTAAGTTGCAAGGTTTATGGTTTAAGATCTTCTGTATGATAATCTCATTACTCATACCTTAACCATATTCAATGTAATAGACCTTTACATGTATATGATAAATAATAATTAGTACAAGCATCCATATAAACAATTTTTATGCCCAATGCTCGTTAAATAAATCAGTGAATAAACAACCTTATTCATTAAAACTAATTTGTCATATAAAATAATTGAAGTTTAGGGCACTATCCCTAACACTCACTAGAACAAATGACTTATAAGTAGCCATAATAATTGAGAAGTTTCATTTGAAGGTATAATGTAATTAACTGTTAACCAACTTTTGTAGTCTACTTTTGTAACAACTCGTTTCATCCCAACAATATAATATTGTTTGCTTTTGGCTCACCCAAATCAGACTTCTAGGAGGTCACTCATCTTGGTACTACTTTCGTATAAGCACGCTTAACTGCAGAGTTTTGACAGGTTCATAGCCATCACGACATTAAAACGCATTGTATCAAGAAGAGTGCAAATATACATATAAGCACATCTTCAGTCCTATACCCAGGCGATGTGGGATGCCACAATTTTACACCATATTCTTAGGTTTAAAATATTGGGAATTGTGGAGATCAGAGTTCATGAATCATTGTATTTTTTAAAAAAAAACAAAAAAAACAAAAGAACAGAAATATTAATATGCGGACGAAGGGTATGTAAATAAGCCAAAAGTGTAGTGGGGTGATAATGAGAAAAAGACTAGAAAGTTGAAACAGGGAGAAAGACCCGATGTCACCATCTTACTCGTAGAGGCCCTTTTTTGATGAGAGCTACTTTGGTTGCATGCTCATATCGACAAGTGTTCTACCACCAATGACATCACACTGACCCATTCATTCACCCTTTTTGGAAGTACTGCAACAGACAATATTCCGGTATGTGGCTTGTCCTTACCATACCTAGGCTTATAGAGTAAATTATCATTTCTCTCTAGTGTAAGAAAGTGACATGAGCCTTCCTTAATCGACTATATATTGCATATTATAAATGGAGTCAATGAGCAACTTTAGCTGAGAGAAATGATGATGATGTTATGCAATTGAGTGGTAGATATATAGGGTAGGTTAGGCAACTTTAGGTCTCAAAGGAACCTTGCTTCCACGTCTTAGGCATGCGGTAGACTATAGGCAGGGGAAAAATAGTTTATATTGCAAATCTTCAAAAATGTGCAACACACATGCAAGTTGGCTTCGTTAGCTAGTATATGTATTTTTTTCGGAGACCTAAGAGTTATACTGGTCCAGGAAAGAAAACGAAGAAAGAACAAACAGCAAGCAAACAACAAACTATATTTTTATCTTATAATTATCTTAATTTTAAAAGCCATCAAATCAGTCATTGTTAAAAAAATAAAAATAAAATAATTATAAAATAAAAAATGTGATTTAATTTTGAGCATTACTCAAAATAAAACATTTGTTACTTAGCACCAAAATCACAACAAGCATAATAAGTGAAGCTTCATGCTTTGTCACCAAGATTCACAAGTCATAATTCGCACACTTCAAATTACCAAACAACCTCGATTGTGACGTTTTGGCTTTTGGCAGTTGGTATAACTTGTGTTGTGTTGTGTGTTTTTTTTTTTATTATTATTATTTTTTTATTCTTTATTTTTTTTATAACTTGTGTTGTTTTTTTTTTTTTTCTAATTATAACTTGTGTTGTGTTGATTATATATAAACCATTCTATAGTATAAATTGACATTAACATTATCATCTATAAATTGATACAACTTTTCTAAAACAAATGGTCAACAGTTTTTATTACGTCTTGGGCACTAGACTATAGGCAGGGGAAAAATAGTTTATATTGCAAATCTTCAAAAATGGGTATAAAGTGCAACACACATGCAAGTTGGTTTCGTTAGCTAGTATATGTATTTTTTTGGTGGATTAATTTAGTAGACCAAAGAGTAATATTGGTCCATGACAAAATATCAAACTATATTTTTATCGCATAATTAATTATCTCATAATACTAACGTATCAGTTTCAAAAGCTATTAAATCAGTCATTGTTAAAAAATAAAAATAAAATAATTATGAAATTAAAAAAAAAAAAATGTGATTTTATTTGGAGCATTACTCAAAATAAAAAATTTGTTAGTTAGCGCCAAAATCACAACCAAGCATAATAAGTGAAGCTTTCTTGCTTTGTCACCAAGATTCACAAGTCATAATTCGCACACTTCCAATTACCAAACAACCTCGATTGTGACGTTTTGGCTTTTGGCAGTTGGTATAACTTTTGTTGTGTTGATTATAAACCATTCTTTAGCATAAATTGACATTATCATCTATAAATTAATACTACTTTTCTAAAACAAATGGTCAACAGTTTTTATTACACTCACTATCGCTCCGAAATATTTCTAAAAGTAATTGGAAAGAAGTAAAAAATGAATGATATAAATAATTATCTAAACTACCATATGCGTTTAGAGCATAGGAACGCGATAGAGAATCTGTAGAAATATGGCTGCAAATTCCACGACTGCCTCATCTGGCCCTTATCCTTCCACGTTTGGACATATATGGCATATTTATTTTGGCAATGACTGCATTTTAGGGATATGTCAATTCTTCCAGATTTCCTCCATAATCAAAATCAAATATGTGTTTTATTTGAAGAAGGAAGTGGAATCATCACTGTCAAGTACAGTTTTTTAAAGGAAAAAATGAAAAATCAGTTCCTAGAGTTTTACCAATTTGTAAATAGCTTATTGTGATATCAAAAGTGATTGAAATTAAACAGTACTATGGAGTAAGCAGAGTTTACAAATAGGTCTGTGCACCTAACTTTTGTCTAAAATTTTGACAAAAACCACCGTGCCAACATCAATCATATTGCGATACGTGTCCCTCGTAATAAAAAAAAAAGAAAAATATACAAAGAAAAAAGAAAAAAAAAATGGCATAGCATCTTGGACAAGCAAATGAATTCAATGAAAATTGATAGCCTAATTATGTTTATGTCTAGAAACTACATTTTTCTCTTATAACTATATCACAATGCTGTCGTGGAAATTCCAACCAATCCTTGAATCGGGCATTGTTAAAAAAAATAAAAAATCTTACAATTGATTGAGATTGCCATGTCAATATTGTTAAATAAAAATATGGTATATAGCATTTATGGTATCAATATATTGGTTAAATGATTAAACATGTTATTTCTTATCAATTCAAATTAAAAATTAACAAATATCAATTATATTGGTGATGACAGGTAGCACATTGTAGGAAACCCAAACCTCGTGAATCCAATGGACCAGTAGATTGAATGATTGAGTAGTAGGATGCTTTATGTTGTAAAAACTGAAAGCACAAAAAAATGATCCTATTGCTAAGAAGAACGGCAAGAAATTAGTGGTCGTGGGGTCTTAGCGACATGACATAATTTGTCATTGAGAGATAGTAAAGAAAAAGTTGCTGTCCATCCTGAGGTGTTAAGAGCCGTATCAGACTTTGAAAGTGAGTGGAGATGGTGGTGGGTGCATAATTGTGTCATCGTCGGAGGCTGAGTGTGGTGATTGGACTAAGGAAATTCATCTCTATCTCCTCCCTCTACTTTTTTCTTTTTTCAAACTAGGAGGTATTTCGGCTCTTCATGCGTGACACCAAGGAATTGAAGCTATACTTATCTATTTTAAAAGTCCAATCATAGATATAACAAGCACGTTTTAGAATTTTTTTTTTTAAAAAAAAAAAAGAAAAAAAAAAGAAAGAAAAACTAAAAATGGTTGCATTCTTTGGGTGGCTGACCACCACATAGCTATTTCATTCCACCATCTTCTGTTTTCAATAATAATTATTTTTTTTATTAATCGAATAGTCATTCCACGTACCAAACATGCTCTTAGTACTTGTTGGAACTAGTATTCAAAACTTCAATGGGTCATAAGATATTTTTAGAAGTAATGAATATTGTTGTTCATTCCCTAGTTTGATTATTGAACATTAGGCATACTTCTTATTATTTTACATAGCATATATATGGGTTTGTATATTTACTGGTTATATATGCATGTAGACAATTCCTAAGTTACATTGTATTTGACTGTGGTGTGAGTAATGGTTTTTATCACACAAAAGACCATATATAGCCAAAGGGTCATTGTAATTTCTTAAAAAATAATGTTCGTAGTCATAATGGAACCGGAAATTCCACCTGGATAATAACATGCAACCTTAAGGATTTGTCTTAATCCAGTGAAATAGATAGGGCTTCAGGTTGACATTATTGGTGTTATAGCAAGGTAGGTATATAAAGGGTTGTGCATTGAACAAGACCACGTGAGCCATCATTCTCCATAATAACTGTCATGGAGAATGATGAGTGTATACGACGACTTATGACTATTACTCTAAATCCTGATAAGTTTGTGAACCAGATGTCAAGTGGGAATTACTTTGATGTAATAGAGTAAGACCAATTATGTGGTCAACACTCCTGTACGTTGAGTAATCAACATGTAGCATTGTGAAATATCACTCTTCAAGAAGGAGTCCAAATCCTTTGTAGGAGAACAAAGAGATAAAGAAATTTTCCTTGTTCTAGGATTAATAAAAATAACTATCTCCAATCTTGGGCCTGAGTATTTTTAGTGGTATTTAATTGAAACTGTGTATAGGGTGAGTGATAAGTGCTGAATGTTATACATTCAAGCCCCTTAACTCGCATGTGTTATACCTTAGTTTGTATTATTGTTTAATATTTTTTGTTGTGTTTAGTGTTGTCTTATTTTTAGGTCTTAAATGGAAATACATGCAAATCCTAAACATTGAGCCTAAAGAGACATTAGAGGAAAGCTGAGGAGCCAAAGGAAAGCGCAGGGATCGATCGTAGCCAGGGATCGATCGTAGAAATCCCCATCGGAGCTTCCAGAACGTGAACAGCTTTTTGACAGCAGATAACGCGTAAGGATATTTTGGATCCAAAATTGCGGCTGCCAGCGAGTTGTAGGCGCTGAATTCTTCCCCCAGAGGACTCCTAACAGCTGTAGCTTTAGATTTTTGGCTTGATCTTTCTTAAGGAAAGATCAAAGCTGATATTTTCCATATATATGTATTTTTCGGACCAGAGGAAAAGGGAGACCAGGAACGTTTTTGGGCTGATTTTCAGTGTAGTTCTTTGTTCCTTTTGCTTTATTTTGTTGTTGTATAGAGTGTAGAACTCAACCCATAACTCCAATACTCCTTAGGAAATGGATTTCTTCAATTTCAATAAAGAAATCCAAATCCTAGAGGGGATGATTCCTATTTAGGGTTTGATGTAATTTTTCCATGGGGTTATGAGTTGAGGTTGATTGTATTTAGGTATGGATTTTGTATAAATGGTATGATGATTGTATATGCTTATGGATTGTGCTTAATGATAATATCATTTGAGATATAGATTGTTCTTTGTCTATGAAGAATTGTTTAAGTTTTGAATGATTTACACAAGCTATGCAATGATGCTTTTGACTTGATA
>FXXK01000657.1:106800-146243 GCA_900184695.1 Betula pendula
TTATGTGAGTTTGATAGGGCATGCTAGGGACCACAACTCAATCTATGTTAGTTTAACTTAGAATAGATGGAAAGAGGGGTGAAAACCTATGATGCTTTATGCTTATTTCATGATATTGGGTAGGCTATTAAGAGGACTTATATCGCATGCTAGGGAACACTAGTTATCTCACATGTAGTTTAAATTTATGTTATTTAAATTTATGTCATTTAGGTGAGTGACTTGTGCAAAACTATGATGCTTTATTATTTTCTTTCGATAGTATTTTCATGTTGAGATCGTTGTAAGGATTGACAACCTTTACACGCTCGTATTATGCCTTTGTTAAAGATCTCATTTTAGATACAATCTGCATTCTACCTTTATCTTTACTTTACATGTCATTTACATTTATGTCTTTTACACTTAATGTCATTTACATTTATGTCATTTCAATTATGTCATTTAAAGTTTATGTCATTTATCTTTAAGTCATTTATGTTTATGTCTTTTAGTCTTAAAATCAAAACAACTTTTGTTCTCATGAGTTGAGCCGAAGAACACCTCGAAAGCTTGACGAACAACCATCACAGTCCCTGCGGATCGATACCCTCTTTTTAGAACTATCCTGCAAAGGTGTGATCTAACGCGAGCGGTTAATTATAAATGTAAGATCGGTGCGCGCTCGCGTGCGTATCAGTGAGTAAAATCTCACATGGTACATTGGGATTGTAATGCCCCAAAGATTTAAAAAAATTTAGGGCTTATTTGGAGCTTTGGATGCCCATGTAACGTTTGAAAAATTCTATGGAACATTTGGTGTGCTTATGGAACGTTCAGTGGTAAGGATTAAACGTTCAATACGTGTCCCGATGCACTGTTCACATGAAAACTTTTGATCAATGTGCATGTCAAGCAGTATCAAACGTTCGATGCTTTTATGGAACGTTTGATATGCTTTTCTCAAATGTTCGATATCATACATAAAACGTTCAATGAACCTAAGAACCCAACAATTCTTAACCAAATGATCTAGCTCTATAAATACAACCCCTCACCCCTCATTTCACTATTCATTCATGCTTTGGAGACTAGAGAACATTTGTGAGTGTGTGAGAAAGAGTGTTTAGAGAAGGAGAAGGCTTTTTTGCTTTGGAGGTACTTATTCTTGTCTAGTTCGTTTCCCTATTGTTATTTGCTTATTGTTACCTTGTTTAGATGATGTTGAATCTTAGTTTTTGTGGTTGTTTAGTTTTGGTCTTGATCAGTTGAGGTTTAGATAGTTTGTCTTAGTTTTGTGTTGTTTAAGGAATTTGATACCTCAAAACCCTGTTTTTGAAGTATGAGACCCTTTATTTTCTTTTGTTAGACCTTTGGGAGACTTATGGAGGAGTTAGAATCCAGAAATGATTGAGATTTGGCCTAGAATGAGTTTCTGGACCTCGTCAAAAGTTCAATCCTCTTGATCAAACGTTCGATGTGTGGGCTTGGAACGTTCGACCCTCCTGGTCAAACGTTCGATGCTTGGACAGAATGTCCTTTTGGATTATTAGAGGCCTAGGACTTGCTTAACTTAAGGCATAAGACTAATGGTAAAATCGTTTCTCAGATTCGGAAGTTAGAGATCCTGTGGAAGAATACTTGATTGACCCATACAACGCAAGTGAGTAAAAACTCACATGGATACTTGTTATTATTATACTTTTATGCATAGCATGACTATTTTAATGTACAAAACATGCATGTTTACAAATCTCGTAAAATATCTATTTATTCTCAACTGTGAACTTTATTTGTGAAAATGGTTGTAATTAACAAAGATAATGAAACGATGAGTTGTGAAAAGCATCCATATAAAAGACACAAAGATTAATGTGCATTATATGACATCATACATCAGAATGTGTGGTAAAATGACCATGGGCTTACTATTATTACAGGTTGATTTTATGGTCAAAAGTTTCCTTTTGAAGAAGGCCTTGAATCAAATGGTTAAGTTTTGTTATAGCGCTTCATTTTTTGAGTGGATCACTAGTTACAGCTTTGCTAGTCAGTGTGGGCCACCCAAGGTCAGACTCGGTTGGAATACTAGTATAAGACGATATGTTTGTGCAATGGCCGGGGCACCAGAGTTATGCCAGAAGTCCCTTGGAACGCGCAAACCTTAGTTAAAAAGGGTAATATCTCGGGTAGACCATATTGTTAATATATCACTTACTTTTCATTATATCATGTATTATATATATATATATTGCATTATCATAATGTGTTTATGCTATGAATTGAGAACAACAATACTTGTGATTTATAAACTGAGTCCACAAATGATAATCTGTATAACATGTGCATTATTAGTCACTAAGTCGTGGACTTACTCTTGTATCTTTTCCACCTATAATCTTATGCAACTTGATAGATACCATAGATGATGGCGATCTATGGGAGTCATTTGATCCGGCTAAAGGATGTCTTATGAGTAATCTTTGATAAGCTAGAGCCGATTTGGTTAACAAGGATATGGTTCGCAGGTGGCGACCTTTACCATGAGATGATAGACATGATCTACAAGCTCTATCTTAAGTAGTGATTTTGTTATGGCTATTAGGTTATGTTAAGTTTCAGATTTGTATTCTCTATACTATTTTGATGACTGGTCTTTTGACCATATTTTGGAGACATCAATACTTATGGTATTTATGAAATTATGATTATGTTTCTTTTGCTATTATAGTATTCTTTTATTGTGGGTATTAGTTGTTATCTCTGTTCTTTATGAAGTGAAAAGTCTTCTGTTGTAGACTCTCATCCTTTTGAGAGTGTATGATGCATGAGTTTTAACCCGGAGTAAGGGTTAAGGCTGAGAGGCGAACCGCTAAGTTATTTACTAGTTAAATGATTTTGTCAGAGCGTTACAGTTGGTATCAAAGCCATTGTGCTCTGAAAAGACTATTGGATTTAAAGAGATATCCATAGGTGATGATCATACCAGAATATAGAGTAGTTAGATGTCGAGGCTTTGCCTTAGGTTTGGCTAAGTACTTCTTGGGATGGTTTTTTATTCTGCTGTTCATTTGAGAAGATGTTGCCTCGAAGGAATCTAGCTACCAGTCCAAACACCGTGGAATTGGGAGACGCTGAGGATCATGTCGTTCATCTGGAGCCCATGGATATCCCAGTTGAAGGAGCTATCCACCCGGATTCGACGCAGCTGCTAGCAACAGTTACGCAGTTGGTGACTGCCATGACTCAGGAGAGGGAAGCAAGGCAACCTTTTGCTGGGCAAGGTTGTACTTTCAAGAATTTTTGCAGCTACAACTTTGATGGTTTCGATGGTATTGGCAACCATACTAGTGCTGAGAATTGGCTGAATGATGTGGAGGAACTTCTGGAAGCTATGGGGTGCAATGCTAGCCAGAATGTGTCATACACTGCCTACAAGTTGTCTGGAGAAGCCAAGAGGTGGTGGCAAGCTAAGAAAATGTTATTTATCTTGGAATTGGATTCAGAACAAGCCATCACATGGGAAATGTTCAAGGACACTTTCAACAAGCATTTTTTCCACAAAGTGGTGCAAGAGGCTAAGGCAAGGGAGTTTATGGATTTGACCTAAGGAGGCATGTCAACAACTGAGTACGCTTCTTTGTTTGTGCAACTCCCAACTCCCGATTCGCTGCTTACCTCATCCCGGATGAGGAGAAGAAGGCCAAGAAGTTTGAAAGAGGCCTAAAACCTCGAATTAGGACGATGATGGCTTGCTTTGACATTCGGGATTTCTCTCAATTGGTGGATCATGCATCCATCTATGAGGAAGCACTTAAGGAGAGCAAGGCAGCCGCTGCAGAATACAAGAAGAGGAACTTCATTCCTGGGGCTACTTCTTCTAGAGGTGTGGGACAAGCAAGAGGATGGCTATAGGAGGTCATTAATTTCAGCGACCACCCCTGGATCGCGCACCAGCCGCCTCTCAGTATCGACCGCATCAGAGCCAGCAGAACCAGCGGACTCAAAAGAGTCAGGCACCTACCTTGTGCCGCCAATGCAATCGAGTGCATTTGGTAACGTGTAGAGTAGGCTCAAGAATTTGCTTTAAGTGTGGTTAGTTTGGACACTTCAGCAAGGACTACATGGCTAAGAGTGTAGCGCCATTACAAGAGAATATGCAGAAGCTGCTGTTTCCCGCTCGGATATATGCACTTGGACCGGAAGGACCTGCAGAATGATCGAAAGTGGTGACAGTAACCATCCCTATTACTGGATTTGAAGCGTCAGTTTTATTTGACTCTGGGGCTACCCACTCATTCATATCTAGTACTTTTGTAAAACTGTCTAGATTAGCGGTTAGACCCCTAAATGTTAGTTTGACTGTAGCAACACTAGTAGGGAAGACGGTAATGTGTAAGAGTGAAGTTTGCGAAAGTCCTTTGAACATATGTGGGAAGATTCTCCTTGCAAACTTAGCCGTCTTTGCGATGTTTGACTATGACGTCATCTTGGGGATGGATTGGCTCACAGAACACCACACCAACATCGATTGCGCTAGCAAAAGGGTAACTCTTAGGCCTTAGGGAGAAACGGAAGTTACTTTCGAGGATCTCGGGCTAATACCCTAGTTCCCACAATATTGGCCATACAAGCAAGGAGGTTCATTGCTAGTAGAGATTCGGCATTTTCGGTGTTTGTTTCGAAACTACGGAGAAGAAGGAAGAGAAGGACCTATAAGATATTCCAGTGGTGCGAGAATTCTCGAACGTCTTTTCAACAGAATTCTCTGGTTTACCACCTGAGAGGAAAGTCGAGTTTGCAATTGAGTGCATCCTAGGCACGGGACCGATATCGAAGGCATCGTATCAGATGGCGCAGACGGAGCTTAAGGAGTTGAAGGTCCAGTTGGATTAGAGTGCAACCACATTTTAGTGAAATTATCTATGATTTTTAGTCAAGGTGATGAGTCATTAGATGACAAGATTTCACGGGACTATGGAAGCTAATTGTATTTTCCTTTCGAGTCCCTCCATGAATTGTTGTAAATTGACTAAGTTATTATGAGCTTCGATTATTATTTATTTATTAATTGGGTTTTTTTAAAAAAAAATAAGACTTTGCCATAAATTAATATTAATATTAATTTGGCTTGTTTTATTTTATAAAAACATGGGCTAGAGAATTTAATTCTGAACACCCAATAGTTTGGAGAAGTTTAGGCTAAGGAATAAATTCCTAGAACACAGTCTAGAGAAAAGAGGAGCATTGGGCTGCAGGAATAAAACCCAAGCCCTAGACACATAGGGAGCATAATACTCCCCATGGCCGGTGGCTACACAAAGGGAATTTATTCCCCTTGTGGCCGATCCCCAAGGTTTGTCCCTGGGGTTCCAGAAGCTTCTTTTTTTCCCTTCTCCAAGCAGATTTGCAATTATAAATATAGGTTCATAAAGAAGCAGTTTTCACACAATTACAAAAACAACAACTGAACAATTTGTTCAAACAACTATCAAGGAGTTAATGAGTGAAATATACAAGAGATAAACATTTTCTCTAGCTTCTAGTTGTGAGTCTACACTCACAGTCATATTCAGCCATCAAGGAAAAGTCCTTAATTTTTTGAAGAACATTGTTTTTCGTGTTCTTGGTGCTCTTGGTGTTCTTCACGATCTTCATCACTTTGAAGATCGTCAACAAAGAATATGGCAAGGAAAGTCAACAAGAATTCAAATAACCCTAATTGCCTAGTAGAGGTCGATGCGATTTGTAAGTAATTGTAATTATAATTCTAATTTAATTTAATCTTGGAAAAATCAAAAATATGTTCCTCTTAAAGTTTATTTTGATCCTAGATTGTACAATGTTTTTGTTATTCTGTTGCACTGTGTTTTTGATAAACATGATCTTACCACATGATCTTATGGCCCCAACAATTTGTATGAGAGCCAACTTCAAGAAACATGTATTTTATTTTCTGCATGTTAATTTCGGCCATGCATGTTGTTTGTGTTAGATTTTTGTTGCAACGTCTCCGATGAAATTGATTGTTCGTTCTTCAACCTTAAGCATCTTTATTAACATGTAAGGATCTGATCTAAAACGTTTCCAATTAATAGGAGCACGGTTAGTATTTTATTTATATTGTACCATGCGAAACAATAAATAACTGGACCATAGGGTTAACTTGCAATAATAGTAAGCCCATGGTCATTGTTCCGCTCAGACAATGTACCATGTCTTATGATGCACATTAATCTTTCATCGTCTTTTATATGCATACTTTTCACAATTCGTCATTTCATTATTAACAACCGTTTTCATAAATGAAGTTCACAGTTAAGCATAAATAGACATTTCATGAGAGCTGTAAACATGCATGTTTTGTTTATCAAAATAACCATGCTATGTGGAAAATAACAATAACAAGTATCCGTGTGAGTTTACTCATTTATGTCGTAGGGATCAACCAAATAGTCTTCCAAAGGATCTCCAACTTCCGAATCTGAGAAAGTATCATTTCATTAGTCTAAGACTAGGTAAAAATCACTTATAAGCCTTAATCAACCAAAAACAGACATTCTGCTCGAGACACAAACATATGTGTATAATACATGAATGTATGCGTACGAACGTATATGAAATACACGAACACATGTGCACGAACGTTCCTGACATACCTACAAACGTTCCTATTTCGGCCAAAAAGTTGTTTATGATCTATTAAGCCTTTCTAAACCTTTACTAGTGCTCTCTAGGTTCTAAGTAAAGTCCTTAAAGCCAAAAAACATGCAAACTAACAGACATCTAACTACGTAAAACTATGTTAAGTCTAGGGTTTCAAGCTCAAAACTCCAAGGTTTCAAACTAAGAATCTAAACCTAGTAAATACCTCTAAACCTGGAACTAAAAGCATGAAAATAAAAACAAAAACCTTAAACAAGACGGAGGAAAGCAAGTTAAGGTTGAGAGGTTACCCCACTTTGAAAAACAAAGCTTAAGAGTTCTTCTTCTTCCTCAAGAATATCCCTCACTTACTCACACTATTAGAAACAACACACAAAAGGGTAGAAAATGTGCTGAAGATTAGAGGTATGAGGGGTATTTATAGAATTAGAACGCTTGAGTAAAGACTGTTGGAAAAACTTTGAAACTGGGCTACACAAACGTATGTATCTTTATACAAACATATGTGTGTCCTTCACTGACACACACACCAGGTGCGTGACCTGCTACACGCTCAAAGATTAACAGTGCAAAACGACACAGTCACGAATATATGTGTGTACTGTATACACGAATGTTTTTAAGCCAAAAAAGTCCACAAATCCTGCTTTTAGTCAACCCCTTTCATCCTATAAACCATAATCAAGGAGAACCTAACCTTGATTAATCTTTCGGGATATTACAGTGTGTCAGTATGGCAGGCGGCGCACTTAATTTATGTATAGTGCGAGGTGTCCTATCCGTAATCTTTTGGGACGTGTGGTTATTCATGATTCATCTAAGGTTGCTGATTTCCAAGGGCTCGTTGTTTGAGGCAGCTTTTTGTGTTGGTGCGTCTTGCTGTGGCGACATGTGGTGCAAAGAAAGAGTTTGGGACGCTTTTTAAATAGGGTTTTATCGAAAAATATTTATTTTAATAAAATTTAATTTGGCACCCATAAATTAATTCAAGAAAGTAATGATAGGATGAAATCCATTAAAAATAATAATCTCGAGCCCACTTTAAAGTAAATACTCTAAATTACAAACTATTTGAAAACAAGAAAAGTTCACACAAAAAAAGCTATCCAAAACAAAATCTACAATACATCTCCATTTGAGGGAAGGTGGCCCCCAAAAAAATTTTGAAAACCCATTCTACTCTCTTAAAATATAAATATGATCCTCCAAAAATTTGAAAATCCCCCTTTTAGTCTCTAAAAGTATGGATATGACACCTCCAAAAAATTGAAAAATATCCCTACACTCTACCAAAATTTGAAAATATTCCATTTGATTCTTTCAATATTTTAAGAGATTCTCCACAGCCATTTAAAAAAAAAAAAAAATCCGTTAATTCTTAAAAAATGTGAAAAAGAACCCATTGACCATTGACCTTCCATAATCCCCCCTCCCAAAAAAAAAAATTGAAAAGCCCCTTACTTACCCTTCTCTACAAATATGAAAATATTCCATTTGATTTTCCCTAAGAAAAAACCCATTCCCCCTCAAATTATTTTATTTATTATTTTTTTAAAAAAAAAATGATCTTTCTAAAAATCTGATAAAAAATATATTTGGGTTTCTTTTTCTAAAACGTAAAATTTCTTCCCTAAAAATATGAAATAAAATATTTAATTTTTTTTTAAAAAAAAAGGGTAACCCCTAAAAAGTAGTTTTTAGAAACCAAAAGATTTCTTTTCTCAAAACCCAAACATGAGAACTTTCCTCCGTCCTCCCCTCAACTTTCTTTTTTCACTTTGCTATCTCTATTCTACACAATTTTTAGGTTATTTCACAAGTCTCCTTCCAACTCATTCTTGAAACAATATTTGGTTTTCCAAAAAAAAATTCTTGATGTCTCCATTGTACATCCATGTCCTAAAAATCAGTAAATGGTTAGATTACTAATTAGTCTAAAATATTTGAGCACTTTTTTATTTTTTATTTCTTAGGCAATAGTAAAAGTTCTGCGCAGGAAAAAAAAATGCATTAGTAAAAGGTTACAATCAACGTGAAAAAATAATGTACCATGTCTTAGGCTTGGTTCGTGACTGGGCATTACCGTGGAATAAGATCTGCTGGGCTGGCCCAAACTACACGTGGCCCGATCATGGACCTCCATTTGGTAGTCCAAGACCAATCGTAGAAAAGATTCATGAGACCCTTGCGTAGCTGGGCCTGCTCATTCGTTTATTATCCCTTTGTTTTTTTACATCATAGTCAATTGTTAATTTTAGAATATAATCAATGATATATTTACTTAGTTCTCACTCATTTTGGTTTTGATTAGGAATGACGATTTTTTACGCGATTCGCAAACTCAATACGAAATTTCAGGGTTAGAATTAGGAAATCTAACCCGTTTAATTAAATAAATTGGATTATAGTTGACCTATAAAGTCTTATACACATGTTTCGACATGACCCGAACAAAAAACGTACCATAATTGCAGGCAATTTTTAATATGACCTGCGAACTCGACACGAACTCTATACAAAATTAGAAGGTTAGGGTTGAGAGGTTTGACCCGTTTAAGTAAATGGATCGAGTTAGAATTGAACTATATAATTTTATACCATGCCTCAAAATAACCTGAATCCGACACGTGAACACGAATTACTATCCCTAATTTTGATTGGTGCTATAATTGTAGCATTGCTACTTTCTTACTCCAACAATGTTGGGATATTATAGCTAATATTTACTCAAAACAGAGCTTCACTTTTTTTTTTTGTTTTTTTGCTCAATTGTTCTTGGTTTTGGTAAGGAGTGTACAAATATAGTGACGAGCCAAGACCGGATAATCCAACTCTTTAGTTATTGAAATTGATGTTTTGCACAGAATTTTTAATAAGTCAAACAAATATTAAATGAGGTGTAGCCCATGATTGTGAAACCATAGCTCACTACTATAGATATGGCAGGCAGAACCAGCGAAAGAGTCGATCGCTAAAAGGTTAAGGGTCAAGTTGGTAATTTACCTTATATCTCCCCCACCTGGAGCCCAAGTATCATACGCACCTCCAAAATAAAGCTCCATGAATACTAGAAGAAAAGCACTTATACCTAACAAAATTAAATAAATACCCAAACATAATTAGTAAGTTTGCAGGAAAATCAACATCAAATTTCAATTTGAAAGGACTTTATTCATTTACGGACAACAAACAAGTAAATAAATTTTTTATTTGATGCAATTATAACTGATACTAAGGATAAAACAATTGGAGAAAAATATATTGGAATAAATGAAATCAATAAAAATGATTTTGCGCCCCCTTCCCCTCCCTCCTCCCCAATTTTTCCCCTATAGTTTGGCCTCCTTAAGCTTAACTTTCTAATTACGTCTCTGATTTCGAGGAACGCAAACCTCCAATAGATTGATTAGAGCTCAGTCCAAGCTCCAAGAAAAACAACGTTACAATTTCAAACTAATGATTTTTTATCCCTCTCCTAATTACAGACTTGGCTTATAAACCCCTCTAAAGGCCTGTTTGAGATTACATCGAGAAATAGAGCTTTTAAAGTCAAAAACAACTTTTTAGCAAAAACTTTATTTTTAAATTTTTTTTAAAAATGCGTTTTAACAATTTTTAGAGTAAAAAGTAAAAAGATAATTTTAGAATTTTTTAACAAACAAATCAACTTTTTGTTTGACACAAGTTTTTAAAGATAAAAAATACTTTTTAAACTCTCTGACGCAATTATAAATAGGCCCTAAGTCTAACAAACTAACAACCCATTATAGCTGGCCGACTAAACTAATGGCTCACTAAGCTAATAGCCCACTAGGCTAAAAGGCCCCTTACAATTAATTAAAAGCTCACTTATCTAATAGAGACATATTACAATTAAAAAGCCCACAACGAATAAATCCCTTACAAGCGATTATAGTTTGAACATCAGGAAAAGATTGGTCATACAAATTTACACAAATAAGCTTCTCATTTGTGTTCAAATCATATAAAATTATGGATTTTGTTGCTCCTATAATATGAGCTTTTTATGGTCAAACCAACCCCATAATTAATTAGGTATATCTGGCCTTGTGCACGACAAATCCCCACAAACTGCCAACTATTATTTTCTAGTGTTGTGAGGTTTACGATTGCATTGTTACCTTCCTTAAATAGTCTAGTTCCAATATCAATTAGAGTTTGACATATTAAAATTCTTCAAAACTTGTACAGCATACCACTTTTGGCAAATACAAATTCCGTTGCCCAACCTTCTTAATTCTCCAGGAAGTGTGACATTAGTCCCATATCAATACCTGCTTATGGGAAATGTTGATGTTCGGTTTATTACAGTGACTTCAGGCTACCTTTTAGAAAGCAATTCTGCCTACAAAAGAGAGAAAGCGATTAGAGTAAGCCCCTTCGATGGCTAAATTAGATAGAGAATAATGTTTGGCTCATGGAGAATGGAGAAGAAGATTATTGTATATGAGATATAATACTTGGGTCTTTTATAATCTGTCTGGGTCCTTTTTATGACGTGGGTTTTAGGTGATTTTTAGGCCTTACATGAGTCTCCCAATTCTCTAAGAAGATTAATAAATCTATTCATGAAAATTTTAAAAATATGTGTATCTGAGCTCGCAGATAAGTCTTGCTTAAAGTCTCTATCTAGGTCCAACAAAAATAATGTTTGTTGTGTTATCATATTGTATTATGCAAATAATGTATCATAATGTGATGCCTTTTATTTTTATGTAATTTTGGGACTAATGGTAGATGCCGACATGTTGCCCATCAGGCAGAACAAGATGGCTGTATGATGTTCATGTTGAATGGATCACGTGAATTTTGTTTTTTTGATGGAGATTATAAATGTACTACTCCATTATTTATGTCTTTCAATTTCCGTACTACCAAAGTAGTTTGGTGCAACATTACACAATCTTTATCATTGTAATTATGTTTAAAGGTATGTAGTATTTTATCTTGGCACGCTTATCATGAGTGTTGTAATGTGTCTTTCTAGAAACTACCTCATGATTATAAATTGTGTTTTCAATTTTTATGCTATCTATCCATTATGTGGAAAAATTGCATATTTATCATGTTTAAAAATAGGAAAAACTTTATAAAGATCTCTTAAACTTTCATGCGATTTAAAATATCTTTTTTAATATTTGATTTCTTTTATTTTAGCCCTTCATATTTTTAATTTGTATCATTTCACCCCCTATATTTGTTTTCACCGTCAAACCTTGTTGAAATTTTCAAAATACCCATGTATTTTAAACAAAAAAAATTATAAAAATAAATAATAAAAAATTATGAGTATTTTGATAATTTTTGCATCATTCCGTTAAGATTTAATGAAAAATCTTAACGAAGTGAAGCTAATGAGATAAATTGAAAGTATAAATGGCCAAAGTGAGAGAAATCAAATATCAAGGGATATTTTAAATCGCGTGGAAGTTTGTAGGACTTTTGTGAAGTGTCTCCTTAAAACCATAAGGCATGTTTACTATTCAAACAATGTGAGGCCTATTTTTTAAATCCACATCGTTTGAAAAGTAAATGCCGTGGAACTTACTAAAGTCGTTTTGCATCTAAAGGAACATCAATAATACTACTACGTCGTTTAAACAACGTAGTTTTTAATAGGAGTGTACAACTGGTTACGGTTACAGTTATTCCCTACAAACTGTAACCGCAACCGGAGTCCCCTGTTGTTCCGTTTTTACCAACTGCAACCACAACTGGTAGACCAGTTGCAGTTGCCAATAACCGATTTCAATACCGATAAATAACTGGTTATTGAAACCAGTTATTAACCAGTAACCAGTTTTAATTTTATGGGTCTTTTAGTTCCTCTATTCTGCACAACACAGCACACAGCTACCCTTCTCTCTCTTCTCTCTCTCTTCTCTCTCTCGCAAGACGTAGGGAGCATTGCTCCCTGTGTTGTTTTTGTGAAAAGGGGGGAGGCTTCACCTTTTCACATGCAGGGAGCACATGCTTCCTGTGGTTATTTCCAGTTTTTCGATTTTTCATTTGTCCAATTATTTGATTATCTAGCTATAAGTAGTTAATAATCGTCTCATTTGTACACTCATAGTTTTTAAGGTCCCTTAAAAGTGAACGACACAAATAATCTAAGTCGTTTTACCAACAATGTAAAAGAAATCACATCTTTTATTTTTTCAAGACGACACTGTAGTCGTTTAGTGAGCAAACTTCATGAGTATTTTTTTTTTTTCCAATACTTGCTACTTCCCCATCTCTTACTATCTTCCATCCATCTTCTTTTCAAATTAACCATTAAATCAACATGATCCACATGTGGGTCCTACACATCCAATTATTAGTTTTCTTTTTTAAAAAAAAAAAAAAAAAGGTGAAAATAGATGGAGATGAATAAGATATGAATAAATAGCATTTTTTTTTTCTCGACTAAAAGACCACTAGGGATGGCAATTTTTGACACGACCCGCGAACCCGACATGAACACGACACAAAGATAAAGGATTTGGGTTTGGAGTTATCGGGTTTAGGTCATAAACGGGTCAACCCGCCGGTGACCCGGCTGACCCGTTAAACTTTTTTTAAAAAAAAAATAAATAAACTTAAAAAGTAAAACTAACCTAACCCAAACATGGTTTCAAACTTTTAGACTTTCAGTGTTTCACAGTTTCACTTTCACTTCACACTTTCACACTCAAGCTTCACCTCACGCTCAAGTGGTCAAGACTCAAGCCTCACGCAGACATAGTCACGCACGACGCACTCAGACCCAGTCCACTCCCACACAGCACGGCAGCAGCATGTCGACGACGCCGTAGCTCTCTCTCTCGATCTTCCTCTCTCTTTCTCAACGCCGTAGGCCTGTAGCCCGTAGCCCGTAGCCCGTAGCTCTCTCTTGACACCATCGTCTCAACGTGAAGAAGTAGGTAAAGCCAAGTTGGAGGTTCCACCATTTGAAACCAGAAAGGTAAAATATAACATTTTCTTATGATTTTCGTTATACACATTGGATTTGAAGCTCAAAATTATAATGATTTGTGGGATTTTTTATGAAGTCTGAATTTAGGATTTATATTTGGGATTTTGGGGCTTTTGAGGCTTTTGTTATTTTGTTGTGTTGATGGCTGATTGGGGCTTTAAATCAGAAAACTTGTCTATTATCATTAAGATTTAAGACAATAATGAAAAATTGAAAATAGAAAGAGGTGCAAAAGATTGGACTTATAACCTATTGCTGTACATGAAGAAGTTGGGTCAACTTGTATATATTTAATATCAATTTTTGAAGCTTATACGGTTATACCACTTGAATCATATAAAATAATTGATCTCCATCAACTGCTAAGGTCTGAATGCCTTCAATTTTCTTTCCTTTTTCCCTCACCTCTATCATTTTGTAAGGAAGAAAAATCAATTGGTGGCTTCTTATGTCTAAAGTGACCTTGCATCTAATCCAATGATAACTATTGTTTCATACACAAAATGTACTCCTACTAGAATTGAAAAGAGTCAAAATTTCTTATGCAAATTATAAAACATTTAAAAAGAAACACATTGAGAATTGAAAGTTAAGAGACTAAGAAATATCATTCTCTGTTTGCAATATTTAATATTTTAAGACATGTTTTAATCTGTACAACTATTTGAAATTGGAATTTTTTTTTTTTTTTCAATTCAAGATATTGTTCTTTTTAAACCTGCTTATGTTCCACTTGTCAACAACTAAGTAAAGGATTTATGGAAACTATACTCCAAATTTTGAAAATTTTATTCTCAAGCAAAGTCAGAAAGTTTTTATCAACTTTGAGATAGTTATAATTCTTAAAATAATTTTTTATGAGTTCTCTCCTAATTTTTATGATATCATTGTTTGAAGTTGACTATGTAGTAGTCTTTTAGGTCTTTTGCTACTGGTTCATTATCATATCAACGTTATTCATCTTTTCTCAGCATACTTTTACCTTTTGCATTTGAATATTTTATTAAATACAATTTTAATCTTACATTTATTTGAAGTAAAACTAGGGTTTGAACTTTGAACTTGGGAGTTGGGAGCTTCATTAACTTATTAACGGTGTCCAAACATGTATCAAGTAAGATTATTAGCATTCCAAACTGCGTTAAATTTTATGTATTGCTAATCCATGAACTAAGTTACTAATGATGATTTGATGAATAATGATTTGTGTAGATGAGTAACGAAGTACCTTTAGAAAATCTCGTTGAAGAAAACATTGATTTGATTGAATTAAACTCAACAGAAGAACCTTCTATTTGTATGGAAAGTGCTCAGAGTGGCAATAAAAAAAGGTTCAAAAGCGTAGAAAAACCTCAGAAGTTTAGAATTATTTTGATAATTTTCCTAGTATGGGTCAACTTGACGACAAACTTCGAGCAAAATGTAAGGCATGTGGTACTATATATATTGCTGAAAGTTCATATGGAACTGGAAACCTAAGGAATCACATAAAAAAAATGCAAGTTGAGTAGCACTCGTGATATTGGGCAGATGTTCATATCTGCAAATGAGAGATCTCTGTCAGTAAATGTCTTTAAATTTTATCCTAAAAGATTTAGAGAATTGTTGGTTGCTTCAGTTATTAAGCATAACTTGCCTTTTCAATATGTTGAGTATGATGGTGTAAAAGAAACAATGAAATACTTGTGTCGTAATATACTAGTCATATATAGAAATACTGCAAAGGCTGATATGATTAAGTTGCATTTAAGGGAGAAACAAAGGGTTAAATCTATGGTAGATGTTTGTCCAGGGAGGATTTCTTTAACATCTGATTTGTGAACTTCTTTGACAACTGATGGATATATGTGCCCCACAGCACATTTTGTTGACAAAGATTGGGTATTACATAAAAGAGTGTTAAACTTTTCATTCATGCCCCCACCACATAATGGTATATCTTTGTGTGAAAAAATGTATAATTTGTTATAAAAGTGGGGGATTCAGACCAAGGTTTTTTCTATAACATTGGATAATGCTTCTGCTAATGACATGACTACTGACTTATTAAGACAACAAATGAACATTAAGAGAGCCATTGTTTGTTTTGGTGAGTTCTTTCATCTTCATTGGTGTACATATATTCTGAATTTAATAGTGCAAGATGGTTTGAAAGAGATTGAGACTGCTCTCCAAAACATTCGTGATAGTGTTAAATATGTTAGAGGATCACAAGTAAGAAAACAAAAGTTCCTTCAAGCTGTGAATCAAATATCATTGGATAATAAAAAATGGCTGAGACAAGATGTGCCAACCAGATAGAATTTCACATATCTTATGCTTGAAAATGCTATTCATTTTCATTGTTCTTTTAGTTATTTAGAGATGACTGATTCAAACTTTAAGCATTGTTTTACTACACTTGAGTGGAAAAAAGTGAATGATATTAGTACTTTTTTTGCTTGCTTTTACACTACTACCTGTGAATTTTCTGGTACCAAGTATCCCACAATTAACTTGTACTTTTCCGCTGTTTCCACGATTTATATGACCTTAAAATAACAACTTGAGAGCGAAGTGTGTATAAGAGATCAATGGAAACTCAAATGCTCTCTAAATTTAAGAAATATTAGTCAGAATTCAGTGTGGTGTTGGCCATAGCAGTTATCTTGGATCCTTGTTTTAAGCTTAACTTTGTAAATTACATCTATATGAGGCTTTATGGAGTTCTTGAATATAGAGAGTATTTGCAGGTTAATGAGAAATTATTCTATCTTTTTACGGAATATATGGAGTTCTTGAATATAGAGAGTTTTGCAGGTTAATGAGAAATTATTCTATCTTTTTACGGAATATAATGGTTCTTCATCTATCACTCCAACTCCAACAACCATAACTGCTAAAAAACATGTTCATTTTCAATAATCTGGCAAGTCGTCTAGCGAACTGATAAAGGTAAAATAATATGTTTATTTAGTGATTTATATGATATTGTTAGTATATATATTTCTAATCACTTAGTAAATTATGCTTATATTATTTTTTTTTTAATATAGGGCTATGATTTATTTGAAGGGGTGAATGTTACACTAGAAAAGAGTCAATTAGAACTTTATTTGGATGAAATTAAGGTGGCTAGAAATGCAGAATTTGACATTATTTCATTTTGAAAAGGAAATGAATTTCACTATCCTAAAGTAGCTGCTATGGCTCGTGATATTTTGAGTATTCCAGTTTCTACTATTGCCTTAGAATCCGCTTTTAGTGTTGGTTGATGTATGATTGATCAATATAGGAGTTCACTCAAGCCTAATATTGTTGATGCTCTAGTTTGTACTAGAAATTAGTTATATGAAAAACAAGGTAATATTAATTATCTTCATATTTATTTTTGTATTAACTTGTATTATTTTTTTACTACACTATAACGCTAATTCCTCTTAACTTTTGATATAAAACACACACAAATGACGTTGGATGAGCCAGAAGAAGAACTTCTGGCAACAGATCTCAATTCCAGTGACATTCCAAATTCATTTGGAGTTAATTCTGTTAACATTCCTAGCACACTTTTCCTAGAAGACAATTTTTTGAAATAGTTTTTTATGGACTCTTGTTTTGGAGATATATAGTTTATAACTTTACAGCCCTACTTCCCTATGAATTATATTGATGATAGCTAAGAATATGAACTACAATGATATGTAAATAACTAGCTAGGGAATCTGATATGCAATAATAACTAGGAATATAGATGAGATGATATCTAAGAATATAGATAAGATAATAATTAGGATTGTTGTTTTGTTGATATTATGCCTCTTATTTAGCATTATCTCATAATATGCAAGATGTATAGATGATAGCTAGGAATCATCCAATTAGGTGATTGGGTCATATGCCGGGACTTTTAAATATTTGATTTCCTTTTAAAATAGCATTACTTGATAAACTTTTCAACAAAAAGAATATTGGATTGTGTTTTTCCAAATGAAAGACTATGCAAAACTTTTGAAATATATATATATATATATATATGAAGAATTGATTTTTTTTTTTTAAAAAAAAAAGAAAACTTACTTAATCCAGGTCGTGTCAACCTGTTAAAATTGAGGGTCGTGTCGTGTCAACCCGTTTATTAAACGGGTCGTGTTCGTGTCAACCCGTTTATTAAACGGGTCGTGTTCGTGTTTGGCCTTAAGGGGTTGGCAGGTCAACCCAAATTTGACACGCTAACCTGTTTTGCGACCCCTACGACCTTTAGCATATGACGTCTAATAAAAGACGCCTTCAACATGGCGTCTTTTTTTTTTTTTTTTTCATGGATAACGTCGTTTTAAAAACGACGTGGATTGAGTGAATTTTTGTAGTGCAATTATAGCTAGCATGATGTTGTTTATCTCATATGTTTGATATATTTAAAAATTCTTTTGATAGTTTTGGAGTGTCATTATGGAAGGAGTTTAAGTCCTTTATTTTCGATTGTTAGACTCTTTAATGTAGAAAATCAAACTATTTTTTTTTTTGTTTTTTTATTCAAATAAACTTTATAATAGCTTCTCATTTCATTTTTCTATACTATTGAAATATTATTTAAATTAAATACGAAGAGAAAAAGACAAGAGAGAAAAACTATTTAAATATTAATTTAAACAAATGGTAGATAAAAGAGAGACGAGAGAGAAAAAAATTTATATTAAAATAATGTTAAGGGAACAACTTTTGGTTTCGTTAGTATTTCCTTAGTTTAGGGACACTAAGAGTACTAACAGCAGTTTCCCTTAAATTTTTCTTTAATATAGAGAACCAAATTACTTTTAGCTTCTCTATTCAAATAATCTCCACAACGGCTTTCCTTATCATTTTCCTATACCATTTAAATATTATATAAATTAAATGTTAGGGGAAGAGAAAGGAAAGAGAAAGCCATTTAAAAATTATTAAAAATAAATGATAGAGGAAAGAGAAAGCCTTTTATATTAAAATAATGTTAAGGGAACCACTTTTGGTTCCCTAGATGAAGGGAACAGCTGTTGGTTTCCTTAGAGCATTGACAGTAGCTTCCCTTAAATCTCATTATCTTCCCTAGTGTAGGAAAAACTGTTAAAAAAACACAAAAAAGTCTCTGCAACAATTTCTCTTAGTGTTCCCTAAATTATAGAAACAGCAAGGAAACCCTTGATGAAGGGAACCAAAAGTGATTCCCTTAACATTATTTTAATATAAAATGTTTTCTCTTTCCTCTCTCTTTCCCTAACATTTAATTTAAATAATATAGGGAAAGGATAAAGGGGAAGCTGCTATGAAGCTTATTTAAATAAAGAAGTAAAAAGTAATTTGGTTCTTTTTATTGAGGAAAAGTCTAAGGGAGCACTAGCAGCAGCTTCCCTTAAACCCCATTCACTTTCCTAGTGTAGAAAAAACTGTTAAAAAAACACAAAAACGTCTCTGTAGCAACTTTCCTAAGTGTTCCCTAAACTATAGAAATATGAAGGGAACCACTTTTCAAAAGTGGTTCTCTTAGCATTATTTTTTAATATAAAAAATTTTCTTACTCTTATCTCTTTTCTCTACCATTTGTGTAAAACAATATTTAAATGATTTTTGTTTCCTCTCTTTTTGTTCTAACATTTAATTTAAAGAATATTTAAATAGTATAGAGAAATGATAAAAGAAGCTGCTGTAGAGATTATTTAAATATGGAAGCAAAAAGTAGTTTGGTTTTCTACACTGAAGAAAAATCTTAGGGAAGCTGCTGCTACTGTTCTTAGACCATTAGCAACAGCTTCCCTTAAACCCCATTCCCTTTCCTAATGTAGAAAAAACTGTTAAAAAAACTCAAAAAAAACTTCTACAACAGTTTCCCTAAACTATAAAAACACCAAGAAAACCAAAAGTTATTCCCTTCATCCAGGAAACTAAAAGTGGTTCCCTTAGCATTATTTTAATAAAAAAAACCTTTATCACTCATCTCTCTTTCCTCTACCATTTGTTTAAAACAATATTTAAATGGTTTCTTTTTCATCTCTCTTTATTCTAGCATTTAATTTAAATAATATAAGAAAATGATAAGGAAAACTGCTATAAAAATTATTTAAATAAGGAAGTAAAAAATAATTTGGTTTCTAACATTAAAAATAAATCTAAAAAAAACTACTGTTAATCAAAACTTCCCTAAGATTTTTTGTATTTGGCCGGTTCACTAAATTACAAACTCGGTTTAGATGGAGTTCATAAACAAAAATTTTTTATTGAAATCGTCGGAGAATTGAATTAAATTTCTATTTTGAGCCACAGTTATTAGCCTTTCTATATCTTGCGCAAAGAGATATATGGTATACCAAATATTGTGTAAATAGATACTGTGGAAGTCTACGAACAAATACTTTTTCTAAGGATTTGGTAGTCAAAGCAAGAATGCTAAGCAAATTTGGCAACGCCTTTGGACTTTCGAGCATATAGAAAATTGGCTCTTCTCTATAGGGGTGGATTTACATATGCCGGACACGGGTCCCATCAGAGGAGAGTTGGCTAGTTTTTTTTTTTAGAATTTTTTAACATAAGGGTGTAATTATAATTTAATATATTCAAGTAATGTGTAAATACTGATCTGGCAAATTATGTCAATGTGTCAAATATGAGATGGAATGGTGTACACGTGTCCCGGCTTTATAGGTAGTGACATGGCCAACTAAACTAATGGCTCACTAAGCTAATAACCCACTAAACTAAAAGACCCCTTACAGTTAATTAAAGGCTCACTTATCTAATAAAGACATATTACAATTAAAAAGCCCACAACGAATAAATCCCTTACAAGCAATTATAGTTTGAACATCAGGAAAAGATTGATCATACAAATTTACACAAATAAGCTTCTCATTTGTGTTCAAATCATATAAATTATGGATTTTGTTGCTCCTATAATATGAGCTTTTTATGATCAAACCAACCCCATAATTAATTAGGTATATCTGGCCTTGTGCACGACAAATCCCCCACAAACTGCCAACTATTATTTTCTAGTGTTGTGAGGTTTACGATTGCATTGTTACCTTCCTTAAATAGTCTAGTTCCAATATCAATTAGAGTTTGACATATTAAAATTCTTCAAAACTTGTACAGCATACCACTTTTTGCAAATACAAATTCCGTTGCCCAACCTCCTTAATTGTCCAGGAAGTGTGACATTAGTCCCATATCAATACCTGCTTATTGGAAATTGTTGGTGTTCGGTTTATCATAGTAACTTCAAGCCACCTTTTAGAAAGAAACTCCGCTTGCAAAAGAGAGAAAGCGATTAGAGTAGGCCCCTTCGATGGCTAAGTTAGATAAAAAATAATGTTTGGCTCATGGATAATGGAGAAGAAGATTATTGTGTATGAGAAATAATATTGGAGTCTTTTATAGTCCGTCCGGGCCCTTTCTATGACCTGAATTTTAGGCGATTTTTAGGCCCTACACGAGTTCCTCAATTCTCTTGAAAGATTAGTAAATCTATTCATAAGAATTCCAAAATTATGTGTGCCTGAACCCGTAGATGGGCCTTGCTTAAAGTCTTTGTATGGGCCTACAAAAATAATGTTTGTTGTGTTATCTTATTGTATTATGCAAATAATGTATCATAATGTGATGACTTTTATTTTTAATGTAGTTTTGGGACTAAAGGTAGATGCTGACATGTTGCCCATCAGGCAGAGCAAGCTGGCTGTATGATGTCCATGTTGAATGGACCACGTGAATTTTGTTTTTTTGATGAAGACTATAAATGTACTACTCCATTATTTATGTCTTTCAATTTCGGTACTACCATAAGTATTTTGGTGCAACATTACACAATCTTTAGCATTGTAATTATGTTTAACGGTACGTAGTATTTTATCTTGGCACACTTATCATGAGTTGCTGTAATGTGTCTTTCTAGAAACTACCACATGATTATAAATTGCGTTTCCAATTTTTATGCTATCTATCCATTATGTGGAAAAATTGCATATTTATCATGTTTAAAAGTAAAAAAAACTTTATAAAGGCCTTCTAAACTTTCATGCGATTTGAAATATTCTCTTTGATATTTGATTCTTCTCATTTTGGCCCTTCATACTTTCAATTTGTATCATTTCACCCTCCCTACGTCTGTTTTCACCGTCAAATTCTGTTAAAATTTTCAAAATACCCATGTATTTTAAACAAAAAAAAATTATAAAATTAAATAAATAAATTAAAAAATTAAAAAATTATAGGTATTTTGATAATTTTTGCATCAGTCCGTTAAGATTTAACGAAAAATTTTAACGGATGGGAACTAAATGAAATAAATTGAAAATGTAAAGAGCCAAAGTGAGAAAAATCAAATATCATAGAGGATTTTAAATCGCGTGAAACTTTGTGAGGCTTTTGTGAAGTTTCTCCTTAAAAACATAAGGTATGTTTACTGTTCAAACAATGTGAGGCCTGTTTTTTAAATCCACATCGTTTGAAAAGTAAATGTCGTGGAACTTGCTAAAGTCGTTTTGCATCTAAGAAATCAATAATACTACGTTGTTTAAACAATGTAGTTTTTAATAGGGGTGTACAACCGGTTGTGGTTACAGTTATTCCCTACAAACTGCAACCGCAACCAGAGTCCCCAGTTTGTTCCGTTTTTACCAACTGCAACTACAACTAGTAGACCGTTGCATTTGCCAACAACCGATTTCAATACCGGTAAATAACTAGTTATTGAAACCGATTATTAACTGGTAACCAGTTTTGATTTTACGGGTCTTTTTAGTTCCTCTGTTCCGCACAACACAGCACACAGCTATCCTTCTCTTTTTTCTTTTTTCTTTTCTCTCTCTCTCTCTCACTCGCAAGATGCGGGAGCATTGCTCTCCGTGTTTGTTCATGAAAAGGGGGGAGGCTTCCCTTTTCACATGCAAGGAGCACATGCTTCCTGCTGTGTCATTCACATGAAGATGCCTTGAGAAAAAACGGTTGAATATATATATATATATTATATATATATGATTATTATAATATATTATAACCAGTTACTCAGTTAATAACCGATTTTTTAAAACCAGCAACAACAACCGACCTAGCCGGTTATCTGGTTGCGGTTATTTTTAATTTTCGATTTTTCAGTTTGTCCAATTATTTGATTATTTGGTTATAAATGTTCATAACAATTCCGCTTGTACATTCATAGTTTTTAAGGTCCTTAAAAGTGAACGACCACAAATAATCTAAGTCGCTGCATCAAACAATGTAAAAGAAATCACATCTTTTATTTTTTCAAGACGACACTGTAGTCGTTTAGTGAGCAAACGTCGTGAGTTTTTTTTTCTCAATATTTGCTACTTCTCCATCTCTTGCTATCTTCCATCCATCTTCTTTTCAAATTAACCATTAAATCAACATGACCCACATGTGGGTCCTACACATCCAATTATTAGTTTTTTTTTAAAAAAAAAAAAAAGAAAAGGTGAAAATTGATGGGAGATGAATAAGATATGAATAAATAGCATTTTTTTTTCTAGACTAAAGAACTACTAGGGATGACAATTTTTTACACAACCCGCGAACCTGACATGAACACGACATGAAGATAGCGGGTTTGGTTTGGGGTTATCGGGTTTGGATCATAAACCCGTTTAGTTATCGGTTCAGACAGGTCAACTCGTCGATGACCCGACTGACCCGTTAACCTTTTTTTAAAAAAAAAAAAAAAAAAAAAAAAAAAAACTTAAAAAGTAAAATAAACTTAACCCAAACACGGTTTCAAACTTTCAGACTTTCAGTGTTTCACTTTCACTTCACATTCTCACACTCAAGCTTCACCTCATGCTCAAGCGGTCAAGACTCAAGCCTCACTCAGACACAGTCACACACGATGCACCAAGACCCAGTCCCCTCCCACACAGCACAGCCGCGGCACGCCGACGACGCCGTAGCTCTCTCTCTCTCTCAACATTGTAGGCCCATAGCCCGTAGCTCTCTCTCGACGCTATCATCTCAACGTGAAGAAGAAGGTGAAGTCAAGTTCGAGGTTCCATCATTAGAAGCCAAGAAGGTAAAATCTAACATTTTCTTATGATTTTCATTATACCCATTGGATTTGAAGCTCAAAATTATGATGATTTGTAGGATTTTTTATGAAGTCCGAATTTAGGGTTTGTATTTGAAATTTTGGGGCTTTTAGAGCTTTTATTATTTTGTTGTGTTGATAGCTGCTTGGGGCTTTAAATTGGAAAACTTGTCTAAAATCATTAAGATATAAGACAATAATGAAAAATTGAAAATAGAAAGAGGTGCAAAAGATTAGACCTATAACCTATTGCTGTGCGTGGAAGAAGTTGGGTCAACTTATATATATTTAATATCCATTTCTGAAGCTTATACAATTATACCACTTGAATCATATAAAATAATTGGATCTCCATCAATTGCTAAGGTCCGAATTCCTTCAATTTTCTTTTCTTTTTTCCCCACCTCTATCATTTTGTGAGGAAGAAAAATCAATTGGTGGCTTCTTATGTCTAAAGTGACCCTACATCTAATCCAACGATAACTATTGTTTCACACAAAAAATCCACTCTTACTATAATTAAAAAGAGTCAGAATTTCTTATGCAAATTGTAAAAGATTTAAATAGAAACACATGAAGAATTGAAAGTTAAGAAA
This sequence comes from Betula pendula, assembly GCA_900184695.1. Taxonomy (NCBI): domain Eukaryota; kingdom Viridiplantae; phylum Streptophyta; class Magnoliopsida; order Fagales; family Betulaceae; genus Betula; species Betula pendula. The sequence continues at coordinate 131,069 of FXXK01000657.1, forward strand.
CTAAGAAATGTCATTCTCTGTTTGCAATATTTAATATTTTAAGAAACGTTTTAATCTATATAGCTATTTGAAATTGGATTTTTTTTTTTATATATATTTTTTCAATTTAGGATATTGTTCTTTTTAAGCCTGCCTACACTCCACTTGTCAACAACGAAGCAAAGGATTTATGAAAACTATACTCCAAATTTTGGAAATTTTATTCTCAAGCAAATTCAAGAAGTTCTTATCAGCTTTGAGATAATTATAATTCTTAAAATTATTTTTGATGGGTTCTCTCCTAATTTTTATGACATCATTGTTTGAAGTTGACTATGTAGTAGTCTTTTACGTCTTTTGCTACTGGATTCGTTTTACAAATATCTACCTAAATAAATAGGCGAATAAATGCACATTTTATTCACAAGTGCACAAAATCAAAACGATAATATAGAGAACAAGTACGAGATCATTCTCATGAGGATTGGTAAATTGTGTTTGAAGAAAATTTCCTAAAATAAATGTCTTGAATGAAGTAAAATATGATTGCGATACAATAAAGTAAACAACATAATTGAAAACAATAAATAAAAGGGTAGGGCTCCGATATCCACTACTAATCATGTTCTTTTCGAGAATCGATATGTACAATGCTACAAACCATTTTGCGATACTTAATGTTTGTCAGCCACAAGGGCATGGCATTTACTCTTAAAGCTATTAATTTTTCTAAGTAACGAGTTAGGCATGGCATCTACTCTAACTCTTCTCTTTCTCAAAGGATTTAGCATAGCATCTACTAAGTTGTTCTTTGAGAAAGCATAAATCTATGAAATCGACAAACACTTAGGTTGGAACATGGCATCTATTCCAATTGTCTTCATGTTGATTATTCCAAGAACCTATGATGGGGTTCTTTCGTTACTCTAATATGCCCAGGACTCGGCCATCCAAATTAACATATATAACAAATCTATACCACATGCATATGTTGATCAAGCACAAACATGTGAGGAATGAATGAAAACCGAAATAATCAATTAAGAATTACAAATAGTTGTAGCAAGGAAAATCAAAACCTTAAACAGACATGATTAGGGCTTCAATCGAACCCTAACTAAAGTATTAAAAACAACTAAATTTGGACTAAACTATATATATGCAGAAAATAAATAAAGGAAGAAAGAAAAACCAAAACCCTTATTGATCTGGCCTCCAATTCCTCTTCTAAAGCTTGTCTTTTGTTTTGGAGGACTTAAAAGAGTGTTTATAAAGTTTAGGAATAACCCTAATCAATTTCGTGCACCCTAGGAAGGTCCAAGATCGAGTTGGAGTTGGATTACCATCTTTCCATATTAGTTCTGCCGACTTCAGAATTTTCCAGCACACGATGGCGATCGAGCGCCATATGTAACACCCCGCCCTAAATTCATAGAGCAAAAGTGAAAAATATAATTTTTCTTTCCTCATTAAGCCACAAGACGTTACTACTACATCATAAAACAATATAAACAGTGGAAACTCTTATACTAATTTAATCTTTCCATGACCTGATAAACTTGTCAATCAAATAAACCAGAGCTTCTATTACATTACATGAAATCATTACAACTGAATCTCAATAAATAATACATCAATAATGGCTTGCCACACTAAGCATCAATACAAATCAACAAAGACTGACTAAGCTTAAGTCAACAAACCACCGGCTAGCATAACCAATCATACTCCTGAATGACTTCTAAACTCGCACCCGAACCAACGCTAATTCCTCAACCTGCAACAAAAGTATCATTTATATAATCATAGAGATCATCCATGATTACATAGGGGAAGGAAAGAAGAAAGTGTGAGTCAACAGTTCATAAAGAATGAAGACTCCCCCGAGAGTTTTCGCAATGAGCCAAACTTTTATTTATGTAATCGCTTACAATATCAGCCACTTTATTTTATAAAAATATTATTCTTTCATTTATCAAACTCAGTGTGGCTAATGAAGTAAACAACACATTCATAAAGCAATTTAAATCATTATATAACTTTAAATGTATGCATATGCTCCAAAATACGTTTGGATACATATACATATAAACCATCTAGAACAATACAATGCATGCTTTAATCTTTCATTTTTCTTTACTTTTATCATAATGGGCCCAGCCCTTTTCCTTAATTATAATGGGCCCAGCCCTTTTCTTTACTTTAATCATATGGGCCCAACCCTTTTCTTTAATTATAATGGGCCCAGCCCTTTTCTTTACTTTAATCATATGGGCCCAGCCATTTTCTTTATTTATAATGGGCCCAGCCCTTTTCTTTACTTTAATCATACGAGCCTAGCCATTTTCTTTAATTATAATGGGCCCAGTCCTGTTCTTTACTTTAATCATATGGGCCCAGCCATTTTCTTTACTTTAATCATATGGGCCCAACCCTTTTCTTTACTTATAATGGGCCCAGCCCTTTTCTTTATCTTTATTATTAGCCCATAATCATGCTCACACATCAATGCTATGCTCATGTCTATGTAATTTTCAAATCTCAACATGACATCTTTTCTCAACAATCATATCATAACAATTGAAATCAAAATCATTTCTCAATCATCGTAAATCATCATCTCAAAATATCAACGTAACAAAGTAATCAATAAATCATAGCATTTCTTTCATATCTTAAAACTTTCAAAATTACAACAATAATATCAATCATATCTCATCAAATATCTCATAAAACATTGAAAGTATTAAGTAATAGTAAACATGTTCAAACAACATCTGAATGGCTCGACTTTTCCATAGCTTTAAACAAACTTTAAAGGCATTAAAATTCTATTCTTTCTCAACTTGTTTAGCATCTTTAAAATATCTAAAATCATTTATAAAATTCTTTGAAAACAAAAAACGTATTCATCCTCAGTGAGTAAAAGATTACTCACTTTAAGAGACCATGAGGGATTCACAACTAAGGCACTCAAGCTTGCTTACTCTCTCGAAATACTTCCATGACCCAATTACCTTGCACTACATTGGAGGGGACTAGCTTTAGTCTCCAATCTCATGTAACATACCTGCAATTAATCACGACATTAGACTTTGCTAAACTATCAAATCCTAAACCTTATACCTTTCAAAATACATCTAAAACAAAAGCCCAATCTCACGGCTAAACATCATCAAAACCTATTCTCTAATCCAACCAAAACACACTATAACTTTTCAGCCATAGCAGAAAATTTCCCAAGGAAAAGTAGCAAGCAACTCTCTCTCAAAAAGCCATTCAGCCAATGCATAAAAATTCTCAAATCAAACAACCATCAACACAAACTAAACCCCAAAATTCAGCCATCATTCAGCCATTGATCAATCATTCAAGTCACCAAGAAATAACATCAACTAGGCCATCAAAACAGCCCCTGAATCCATCATCAAGTCACCAAGAAATAACATCAATTAAGCCATCAAAACAGCCCATGAATCCATCATCAAGAAAACAGCCAACAAAGACACACCTATACCCTACGGCTACCCTCCAAAAATAGCACCAAATCAATCCTACATTATCACAAAACCAGCCACTCAATCATCTATTAAAACAGTCCAACCAAATACAAATCAAACTCTAAAATCAGCACAACACTCTCCCAAAAATCCATTCAATTACACATGCACAACTTGCTGCCAAACCAAGTCCAAAACAGTACCCAAATCATTCCTAACATTATCCTAAAACCAGCCAACAATCAACTAATAAAACAGTCCAGCCAAACACAAATTAAACTCCCAAAATCAGTTCATCATCCACATGAATTAAGCTATCAAAAATTCATCCAAAACTCTACAACCATTCAGCCATGCATCTATTTCCTAAGTCTGTCCAACATCAACACAACTAAACTATCAAAAAAATTCCAACCCAACACTTCAAGTTAACATGCACGGCCAAAGGAAGAAGAATTTCCCAACCAACCCAATTCAGCCCAATTTTCGGAGCCAAGTTGACCCAAACCATTTATGATCCTCAAGTGTTAAAAATCAATGGGTAAAATGAGGGAAGGTTAGGTACTTACCATCCTAGAAGACCCATGGCTGAATTCCACTTAAACTCTTCCTTGGACAGCAACCATCAGTCACGGGTCTCACTCTCCATCACAGCACTTCAGCTTTCTCACGACCAGCACTCTCTTCCACACACACGGCCAGAACTACTGGAAGTCACGGACAACAGCAGCTAAGGACGAAGTAGGGAAGAAAGAAGAGAAAAAGCAAGAGGATGTGATGCTGGGTTGGACGTGAACGAATCAGGGGAAGAAGAGAAAGAAAATGAAGTGGGCTACTGGCTTGCATGAATAACCAGGGAAAGAAGAGGAAAGGAAAAAGGGAAGTGGGCTGCTACGTGTGATGCAGCACATGCTCCACTCTTTTTACAAATACTCTTACCTTTTCTAAATTATACTATGACCCCTACTTGGTTAAAATTATATCATTTGATAATTATTGTTTTACCCCATACTTAATTTAACTATCACTTATTCATATATATTATAATTAATTAACATTGTTACTACACCATTACCATATCTACATTATTATTGATTAATATTGTTTATATACGTTATTAATTCGAATTGTTCAAGGGTTTTTATTAACTAACTCCTTAATTATTTTCTTGGGCTTCACACCAGAAAATGGGGATCAATCGCAGTTGGCGCTCGATCGCCATTTTGGGTGCTTGAGCGCACCTTAAATGCAAAAACTGTGGCTTAATGATTTGTTCTCTCTGAGTTCTCTTTCCAACGCACTTGACCTTGCATTAATTTAAGTTTTGAGCTAAAAGTTATGGCCAAACTAGTGCACAAAGATCAAATGCTCAGCAGCTTTGCATAGTTTATGTGTTTGAAGCCCGAGTTGATGAAATTGACTTATTTTCTTCCAAAACCTACAAAATAAGGAAAAACACAAAAATAACACAAAATATCATATTATCATGAAACTAAGAGATTAACATATGTGAATTAAGGGGCTTGAATGTATAACATTCAGCACTTATCAGGTTTATTGTCATATCAATGTTGTTAATCTTTTCTCAGCATACTTTTACCTTTTGCATTTGAATATTTTATTAGATACAATTTTAATCTTACATTTATCTGAAGTGAAGCTGGGGTTTGAACTTTGAACTTAAGAGTTGGGAGCTTCATTAACTTATTAATGGGGTCCAAACATGTATCAAGATTTTTTTTTTCTATTCATGTATTAAGTAAGATTATTAACATTTCAAACTGCGTTAAATTTTATGTATTACCTAATCCATGAACTAAGTTACTAATGATGATTTGATGAATGATGATTTGTGTAGATGAGTAACGAAGTACCTTTAGAAAATTTCTTTGAAAAAAACGATGATTTAATTGAATTAAATTCAACAGAAGAACCTTCTATTTGTATGGAGAGTGCTCAGAGTGGCAAAAAGAAGGTTCAAAAGCGTAGGAAAACCTCAGAAGTTTGGAATTATTTTGATCCTCTTCCTAGTACAGGTCAACCTGACGACAAACTTCGGGCAAAATGCAAGGCATGTGGTACTACATACATTGCTGAAAGTTCATATGGAACTGAAAACCTAAGGAATCACATCAAAAAAAAAAATGCCAGTTGAGTAGCACTCGTGATATTGGGTAGATGTTCATATCTGCAAATGAGAGATCTATGTCAATAATTGCCTTTAAATTTTGTCCTAAAAGATTTAGAAAATTGTTTGTTGCTTCAGTTATTAAGCATGACTTGCCTTTTCGATATATTGAATATGATGGTGTGAGAGAAACAATGAAATACTTGCGTAGTGATGTACCAGTTATCTCTAAAAATACTGCAAAGGCCGATGTGATTTAGTTGCATTTAAGGGAAAAACAAAGGGTTAAAATTATGTTTGATGTTTGTCCAGGGAGGATTTGTTTAGCATCTGATTTGTCGACTTCTTTGACAACTGATGTGTATATGTGCCTCACAGCACATTTTGTTGACAAAGATTGGGTCTTGCATAAAAGAGTATTGAACTTTTCATTCATGCCCCACCATATAATGGTATATCTTTATGTGAAAAAATGTATAATTTGTTACAAGAATGAGAGATTGAGACCAAAGTTTTTTCTATAACATTGGATAATGCTTTTGCTAATGATGTGGCTGCTGACTTATTAAGACAACAATTGAACATTAAGAAAGCTCTTGTTTGTTTTGGTGAGTTCTTTTACCTCTGTTGTTGTACACATATTCTTAATTTGATAGTGTAAGATGGTTTAAAAAAGATCAAGACTGCTCTCCAAAATATTCGTGATAATGTTAAATATGTTAAACGATCACAAGTAAGAAAACAAAGGTTTCTGAAAGTTATGAATCAAATGTCATTGGATAATAAAAAATGGCTGAGACAAGATGTGCCAACCAAATGGAATTCCACATATTTTATGCTTGAGAGTGCTATTCATTTTCGTTGTGCTTTTAGTTATTTAGAGATGACTGATTCAAACTTTAAGCATTGTTCTACTGCACTTGAGTGGGAAAAAGTGAATGATATTAGTACTTTTTTGGCTTGCTTTTACACTGCTACCTGTGAATTTTCTAATACCAAGTATCCCACAGCCAACTTGTACTTCCCGCTGTTTCCACGATTTATGTGACCTTGAAGAAATAACTTGAGAGCGAAGATGTGTATAAGAGATCAATGGCAACTGAAATGCTCTCTAAATTTGAGAAATATTAGTCAGAATTTAGTGTGATGTTGGCCATAGCAGTTATCTTGGATCCTTATTTCAAGCTTAACTTTATAAATTACATCTATATGAGGCTTTATGGAGTTCTTGAATCTAGAGAGTATTTGCAGGTTCGCGAGAAATTATTCTATCTTTTTACGGAATATAATGGTTCTTCATCTATCATTCCAAGTCCAACAACCAAAACTACTAAAAAACATGTTTATTCCCAACAATCTAGCAAGTCGTCTAGCGAACTGATGAAGGTAAAATAATATGTTTATTTAATGATTTATTTGATATTGTTAGTATATATACTTCTAACCACTCAGTAAATTATCCTTATATTCTCTCTTTTTCATATACGGCTATGATTTATTTGAAGGGGTGAATATTACATTAGGAAATAGTCAATTAGAACTTTATTTGGATGAAACTAAGGTAGCTAGAAATGCAAAATTTGACATTCTTTCACTTTGGAAAGGAAATTAATTTTGCTATCCTGAAGTAGTTGCTATGGCTTGTGATATTTTGAGTATTCCAATTTTTACTATTGCATCATAATCCACTTTTAGTGTTGGTTGACGTATGATTGATCAATATAGGAGTTTACTCAAGCTTGATATTGTTGAATGTCTAGTTTGTACTAGAGATTGATAATATGGAAAGCAAGGTAATATTAGTTATCATCATATTTAATTTTTATATTAACTTGTATTATTTTTGTACTACACTATAACACTAATTCCTCTTAACTTTTGATATAAAATACACACAAATGATGTTAAATGAGCCAGAAGAAGAACTTCGGGCAACAACTCTCAATTCCAGTGACATTCCAAATTCATCTGGAACTAATTCTATTAATATTCCTTGCTGACTTTTCCTAGAAGACAATTTTTTGAAGTAATTTTTTATGAACTCTTGTTTTGGAGATGTATAGTTTATAACTTTATAGCCCTACTTCCCTATGAATTGTATTGATGATAGCTAAGAATATGAACTGCAATGATGTGTAAATAACTAGCTAGGGAATATGATATGCAATAATAGCTAGGAATATAGATGAGATGATATCTAGAAATATAGATGAGATAATAGCTAGGATTGTTGTTTTGTTGATACTATGCCTCTCATTTAGCATTATCTCATAATATGCAAGATGTATAAATGATAGCTGGAAATCATCCAATTAGGTGATTGGGCCATATTCCGGGACTTTTGAATATTTGATTTCCTTTTAAAATGACATTACTTGATAAACTTTTCAACAAAAAGAATATTGGATTGTGTTTTTCCAAATGAAAGACTATAAAAACACTTTTGAAATATATATATATATATATAATGAGGAATTGATTTTTTTAAAAAAAAAAAATGAAAACTTACTTAATCTGGGTCATGTCAGGTCGCGTCTGGTTGGGTTGGGTAAACTTGACCCGAATACCTAATTGTGTCAAACGAGTCAGGGTGTTTCGAATCGACACGTTATGACCTGTCAACTAAACGGGTCAAACGGGTCGTGTCATGTCAACCTGTTTATTAAACGGGTTGTGTTCGTGTTTGGCCTTAATGGGTTGGTGGGTCAAGCGGGTTGACCCGAACCCAACACGCTAACCCGTTTTGCCACCCTTATGACCTTCAGCATATGACGTCTAATAAAAGACGCCTTCAAGCATGGCGTCCTTTTTTTTTTTTCATGGATAATGTTGTTTTAAAAACGACGTGGATTGAGTGAATTTTTGTAGTGCAATTATAGCTAGCATGACATTGTTTATCTCACATGTTTGATATATTTAAAAATTCTTTTGATAGTTTTAGAGTGTCATTATGGAAGGGGTTTTAGTCCTTTATTTTCAATTGTTAGCCTCTTTAATATAGGAAATTAAATTACTTTTTTGTTTTTCTATTCAAATAAACTCTATAATAGCTTCCCATTTTATTTTTCTATACTATTTAAATATTATTTAAATTAAATACTAAAAGAAAAAGACAAGAGAGAGAAACCATTTAAATATTATTTTAAACAATAGTAGATAAGAGAGAGACGGGAGAGAAAAAATTTTATATTAAAATAATGTTAAGAGAACCACTTTTGGTTTCCTAAATGAAGAGAACAACTTTTGGTTTCGTTAGTATTTCCTTAGTTTAGGGACATTAAGAGCACTAGCAGCAGCTTCCCTTAAATTTTTTTCAATGTAGGAAACCAAATTACTTTTTACTTATCTATTTAAATAATCTCTACAACGGCTTTCCTTATCATTTTCCTATACCATTTAAATATTATATAAATTAAATGTTAGGGTAAGAGAGAGGAAAGAGAAAACCTTTTATATTAAAATAATGTTAAGGAAATCACTTTTGGTTCCTTAAATGAAGGAAACAGCTTTGGTTCCCTTAGAGCACTAGCAGCAGCTTCCCTTAAATTTCATTCCCTTCCTTAGTGTAGGAAAAAGTGTTAAAAAAACACAAAAAAATCTATGCAACAGCTTCTCTAAGTGTTTCCTAAATTATAGAAACACCAAGGGAACCACTTTTTGGTTCCCTTCATCAAGGGAACCAAAAGTGGTTCTCTTAGCATTATTTTAATATAAAAGGCTTTATCTTTATTCTAGCATTTATTTTAAACAATTTTTAATTGGCTTTCTCTTTCCACTCTCTTTCCCTAACATTTAATTTTAATAATATTTAAATAATATAAGGAAATGAGAAGAGGGAAGCTGCTATAAAACTTATTTAAATAGGGAAGTAAAATGTAATTTGGTTCCTTTTATTAAGGAAAAGTCTAAGGGAGTACAAGCAGCAGCTTTCCTTAAACCCCATTTATTTCCCTAGTGTAGGAAAATCTGTTAAAAAAACACAAAAAAGCCTCTACAGTAGCTTCCCTAAACTATAAAAACACCAAGAAAATCAAAAGTTGTTCTCTTCATCCTAGAAACAAAAAGTGGTTCCCTTAACATTGTTTTAATAAAAAAAAACTTTATCGCTCATCTCTATTTCCTCTACCATTTGTTTAAAATAATATTTAAATAGTTTCTCTTTCTTTCTTTTTTCTTTTAACATTTAATTTAAATAATATTTAAATAGTATAGAAAAATGATAAGGAAAGCAACTGTAAAAATTATTTAAATAAAGAAGTAAAAAGTAATTTAATTTTCAATATTAAAAAAAAATCTAAAAAAAATTGCTACTAATAAAAACTTCCCTAAGATTTTTAGTATTTGGCCGGTTCACTAAATTACCAACTCGGTTTAGATGGAGTTCATAAACAAAATTTTTTTATTGAAATCGTCGGAGAATTGAATTAAATTTCTTTTTTGAGTAAAGATCATACCGTGGAACTCTATGAACAAATACTTTTTCTTAGGATTTGGTAGTCAAAGCAAGAATGCTAAGCAAATTTGGCAAGCCTTTGGACTTTCGAGCATATAGAGAATTGGCTCTTCCCTATAGGGGTGGATTTACGTGCCGGCCACGGGTCCCATCAGAGGAGAGATGGCTAGTTTTTTCTTTTTTAGAATTTTTTTAACATAAGGGTGTAATTATAATTTATTATATTCAAGTGATCTGGCAAATTATGTTAATGTGTCAAGTATGAGATAGCATGGTGTACACGTGTCCCGGCTTTATAGGTAGTGACATGGCCAATTAAACTAATGGCTCACTAAGCTAAAAGACCCTTTACAATTAATTAAAGGCTCACTTATCTAATAGCGACATATTACAATTAAAAAGCCCACAGCGAATAAATCCCTTACAAGCGAGTATAGTTTGAACATCAGGAAAATTATGGATTTTGTTGCTCCTATAATATGAGCTTTTTATGATCAAACCAACCCCATATATAATTAATTAGGTATATCTGGCCTTGTGCACGACAAATCCCCACAAACTGGCAACATCAATTTTATAATTTTATCTGGCCTAGTGTTGTGAGGATTACGATTGCATTGTTACCTTCCTTAATTAAATAGTCTAGTTCCAACATCAATTAGAGTTTGACATATCAAAATTCTTCAAAACTTGTACAGCATGCCACTTTTGCCAAATACAAATTCCGTTGCCCAACCTCCTTAATTGTCCAGAAAGTGTGACATTAGTCCCATATCAATACCTGCTTATTGGAAATTGTTGCACTTATTTTTTTAAAAACAAAAAAAACAAAAATACCTACTTATTGGAAATTGTTGGTGTTTGGTTTACTACATCCATTTTAGGCTGTCTTTCAAAGAGAAGCTCTACCTACAAAAGAGAGAAAGTGATTAGAGTGGCTTATTAACGCTCACCAGTGAGGCGCCTCTAATGACTAAGTTAACTAGAGAAGAGTATTTGACTCATGTAGAAAGGAAAAGAAGATTATTGTGTGTGCGATATAATACCTAGATTTTTTATAGTCCGTTTGGACTCTTTCTATGACGTAGATTTTAAACGATTCTTAGGCTCCACAGAAGTCTCTTAATTCTCTTGAAATATTAGTAAATTTATTTATAAAAAAAAATTAGAAGTATATGTACTTGGGCTCGCGGATGGGTCTTGCTTGAATTCTCTGTCTAGGTCCTACAGAAATAATATTTGTTGTGTTATCTTATTGTATTACGCAAATAATGTTTCATAATGTGATGACTTTTGTTTTTAATATAGTTTTGGGAGTAAAGGGAGAGGCTGACATGTTGCCCATCAGGAAGAACAAGATGGCTGTATGATGTTCATGTTGAATGGACCACGTGAATTTTGTTTTTTTGATGGAGACTATAAATGTACTACATTATTTATGTCTTTCAATTTCGGTACTACCATAAGTATTTCAGTGCAACATTACACAATCTTTAGCATTGTAATTATGTTTAATGGTACGAAGTATTTGTTGGCGTGAGCTGCAAATAATCTTCACATGGAAAGTAAATATTCAACAATGGAAAATGTACTAGTATAGAAAGAAATGAGCGTGGAATGATTATAGCATGATATTGGGCATAATATATGTATAGACCAAAATTAGGACCAATGTAACTCTATTTATTTGTATTGATTCAATGAGAAAATATACAAGAAAATTATTCCCTAATTGTTAACATGGTATCAGAGCAAGGAATTCGATCCCTGCTCCGTGAAAAAACCCTAGCCGTTCTTGCCTAAACCTGGTCAGCCATGGCCGACTCTGTCACCGATTCCGGTGATAACCCACAACCACCAACCTCCATTCTTGCCAATCTCACCAACCAAATGACAGAAGCCCTATCCAAAGTCCAAACACCTACCCATTCCACCGAAAATACTACAGCTCCGATTGGAATTAAATTGGACAGCTCCAACTACGGCCTTTGGTCCCAAGTTGTCAAGATGTATATCTCCGGCAAAGACAAACTGGGATTTATCAACGGTGACTACCCACCACCGTCGACGACAGACCCAACCTTTCGAAAATGGCGAACCGATAACGCCATCGTCAAAGGGTGGCTCATCAACTCTATGGACCCGACACTTATCGGAAATTTCATCCGATTTCCCACTGCTAAAGCAGTTTGGGATGCTATTGCTACAACGTTTTTTGATGGAAGCGATACCTCTCAAGTCTACGAACTCCGGCGACGTGTTGCTCGTCTGAAACAAGCCGGTGGTCCCCTGGAGAAGTTTTACACCGATCTGCAAGGCCTCTGGCGCGAAATTGATTTCCGGCGACCGAATCCGATGGAGTGCCCCGCCGACATCCAGCACTTCAACTCCCTACTCCAGGAAGACCGGGTCTACACCTTCCTCGACGGGATCGACGATCAGCTGGACCACATCCGGAGTGACGTGCTCCAGATGCGGCCCTTTCCCTCCATCGAGCAGGCCTACGCGATGGTCCGTCGGGAGGCTCTCCGGCAAGTTGTTATGAGCGCCGATGACTCCCACACCACCTCCAGCGTGGTCCTGGCTACCAAGGGGCTGCGATTGCAGCCGACCCACTCTGTGGGTACCGGTCCTGGTGTGGCTTCCAGCCCACACTTGGGCAAAGGGCCTTTTAAACCAAGGCAGTCCGAAAATACCCCTGATGGGGCTGCTACTAAATGCTCCCACTGTGGGAAACCGAACCATACCAGATGTTAACTTGTTTTTAAAAAAAAATGGGTATCCTGACTGGTGGTATGAATTGCAGGAAAAGAAAAAAAAAGGCTTCCGGAGGTACAAAAACCAATACTGGCATGGTGGCTGTCATGTCCGCGGAACCACATCTTTCTTTGATTCCTCAAGACAAGTCCCCAGATGCAGAACCTGCCTCAAATATAGGTAAAATTGGCTCTAGTTTTGCCACCTCCTCCGGGGATGGCAACTGTAATGCTTGGCTACTCGACTCTGCAGCCACAGATCATATGACTTTTGATGATAAAGATTTTATTACGAGATCTACCCCGCGACGCTCTTGTGTTGAAAATGCCAATGGGGTTGTCTCTCCAGTTACAGGGGCTGGCACCGTGTCACTATCCCCTTCCCTTCAACTATCTCATACCTTACTTATTCCATCACTTTCACATAAATTACTGTCTGTTGGTCAAGTCACTGAAGAACTGAATTGTGTGGTCCTAATTTACTCTCATTTTTGTCTTCTTCAGGATATTCTCACCAAGGAGATAATTGGTCGTGGTACTAAAAGGGGGGGTCTCTATTATGTGGATGACATCAGCACGGGTCATGTTTTTCACGTTCGCAGTGACGGACGAGAACGGCAAATCCAGCTATGGCATCAACGGCTGGGACATCCCAATTTTGGTTACTTGAAACATGTACTTCCCAATCTTTTTAATAATATGGCTGTCTCTAAATTCAAATGCTCTACCTGCATTGTAGCCAAAAGTTATCGTACATCATATTTGCCAAGTTTGAATAGAAGTAGTGTTCCGTTTTCACTCGTTCACTCTGATGTTTGGGGTCCTTCCCCGGTTTCTATTGTCTCGGGAGTTCGTTGGTTTGTTATATTTGTTGATGATTGTACTCGGATGACATGGCTTTACTTGATGAAACATAAGGACGAGGTGTTCTCAATTTTTCAATCATTTCATGCAATGATTCAAACTCAGTTCTCTGCTAAACTCCAAGTTCTTCGCTCTGACAATGGTGGCGAATTTGTTAACCAACGTTTCCGCACCTATCTTGACCACCATGGACTTATTCATGAGACATCATGCCCTCAAACACCACAACAAAATGGTGTAGCTGAGCGTAAGAACCGTCACATCCTTGAGACTGCCCGAGCTTTACTTCATGGAAATCGCGTGCCGACTCGATACTAGCCCGATGCGGTCTCCACCGCGGTCCATCTTCTTAACAGACTTCCCTCCAAAGTCTTGCGGTTTCAAACCCCACTCCAGGTACTGGCTTCTCATGTCACCCTACCCACGACTCTCATGCTCTCTCCTCGAGTATTTGGGTGTGTGGCTTATGTTCATCTCCACAAGAACCAACGCACTAAACTAGACCCATGTGCTCTACGGTGTCTCTTTTTAGGGTACGCCTCGCATCAGAAGGGCTACCGGTGCTATGATCCCTCTACCAGTCGCCTCTATGTAACTATGGATGTTACCTTCTTGGAATCCGAACCTTTCTTCTCCGGCCCCAATCCTGCCCTTCAGGGGGAGACATATGATGAAGAACAGAATTGGGTGTACTTTGACTGGCCAAACAGTAATACAGTGACGAGTGAAAACCCACATGGGGAAGACGAAGAACCACACTCAGGGACAGTTGAACAAGTAGAACCACTTACATCAGAACATGACATACCTCCGGACACTGCAGGCCCCTCCCCTTTCATACCCACAGACTCTTCTCCTGAGAATATTCCTGAGGTAAGCACACTTGACACACATTTAGATAACAGTTAATGTGAATTCTTCTGGTGGATATGTATTACCTTTCAGGACAAACCGTGGCAAACCACCGAAAAGATACTCCCCTGATGATGAAGAGAGAAGATCAAGATATCCAATTGCCAACTACATGTCAACCAAGAGCTTACCTGAACCGCTCAGAGGATTTGTGCACGTACTTTCCTCAATTCAAGTCCCAGCTGGAATTCAGGAAGCCCTATCTGATCCAAAGTGGACACAGGCAATAAAGGAAGAAATGGGGGCATTACTAAAGAATGACACATGGACCTTAGTTCCACTACCTGAGGGGAAGAAGGCAGTAGGATGCAAATGGGTATTCTCCATCAAACACAAGGCTGATGGATCAATAGAAAGATACAAAGCAAGACTGGTGGCAAAAGGTTATACACAAACATATGGGGTTGATTATCAGGAAACCTTTTCACCAGTAGCGAAACTCAGCACTGTAAGAATTTTGTTATCTCTTGCAGCTAACCTTGATTGGCCACTCCATCAGTTTGACGTAAAAAATGCCTTCTTACATGGAGAACTTGAAGAAGAAGTTTACATGGACCTTCCCCCAGGATACGTTGTCTCCACG
>FXXK01000657.1:147580-170613 GCA_900184695.1 Betula pendula
TCAACAATGGAAAATGTACTAGTATAGAAAGAAATGAGCGTGGAATGATTATAGCATGATATTGGGCATAATATATGTATAGACCAAAATTAGGACCAATATAACTCTATTTATTTGTATTGATTCAATGAGAAAATATACAAGAAAATTATTCCCTAATTGTTAACAGTATTTTCTCTTGGCACACTCATCATGAGTGCTGTAATGTGTCTTTCTAGAAACTACGTTATGATTATAAATTGTGTTTCCAATTTTTATGCTATCCATTATGCGGAAAAAATTCATATTTATCATGTTTAAATGAGAAACTTTGATTTAAAATACCTCATTTGATATTTGATTTTTCTTATTTTGGTTCCTCATACTTTTAATTTATATCATTTCATCTCTCCGTCTGTTTTTACCGTCAAACCCTATTGAAATTTTGCAAAATACTCATGTATTTTAAATAAATAAAAAATTATAAAAAAAAATTAAAATGAGGGGTATTTTGGTAATTTTTATATTTATCCGTTATGATTTAACAAAAAATCCTAATGGAAGGGAGCTAAATGAGACAAATTAAAAATATGAAAAGCCAAAGTGAGAGAAATTAAATATTAGAAATATTTTAAATCCTGTAAAAATTTAAGAGTCTTTGTGAAGTTTCTCATTCAAAATATGAGGCATGTTTATTGTTCAAACAATGTAAGGCCTGTTTTTTAAATCCACGTTGTTTGAAAAGTAATTGTCGTGGAACCTACTAAAGTTGTTTTGCATCTAAAGAACATCAATAATACTACACCGTCTAAATGACATAGGTTTTAATAGGGGTATACAACTGGTTGTGGTTGCAGTTGGTAACTGTAACTGGCCTAATTGGTTATTCAGTTGCAGTTATTTTCAATATTTTAATTTTTTAATTTGTCCGATTATTCAATTATTCAATTAATAACCGTTTCGCTCATACAATTATAATTTTTAGCATCTTTTAAAAGGAACGACACAAATAAACTAAGTCGCTTCACAAACATCATAAAAGAAATCACATATTTTATTTTTTCAAGACGACATTGTAGTCGTTTAGTCAGCAAATGTCGTGAGTCCTTTTTTTTTTTTTTTTTTTACAATACTAGCTACTTCTCCATCTCCTGCTATCTTCCATCCATCTTCTTTTCAAATTAAGCATTAAATTAACATGACCCACCTGTGGGTTGTACACATCTAATTATTAAATTTTTTTTTTTTAGAGAAAAGGTGAAAATAAATGAGAGATGAATAAGAGGTGAATAAATAGCATTTTTTTTTCCTAGACTAAAGGACCAAGACCTTCAGCATATGACGTCTAATAAAAGACGCCTTCAACACATGTTTGATATATTTAAAAATTCTTTTGATAGTTTCGGAGCGTCAGTATATGTGTTTTTAAGATTTTTGAGTTTTAAATGGTAATAAAAAGTTATTGATGTGATATAAAATAAAAAAAATATTATAAATTTTTTTAATGGAAAAGTGAAATTTTTTTTAGTAAATTTTTTATTTGAATAATAATAAAAAGTGATTGGTGTGATATAAAAAGTGAAAAAAAATTATTAAAAAGTTATTTATAGAATATAAAAAGTTGGAATGTTTTGATGTTAAATTTTTTAAAGAGATTTGAAACCCTTTGCCAAACAAACCCAAGTCTTGGAAGGGGTTTTAGTCCATTATTTTCAATTGTTAGCTTCTTTAATGTAGGGAACCAAATCACTTTTTGTTTCTCTATTCAAATAAATTCTACAATAGTTTCTCATTTCATTTTTTTATACTATTTAAATATTATTTAAATTAAACGGTAAGAGAAAAAGACAAGAAAGAGAAACCATTTAAATATTATTTTAAATAAATGGTAGATGAAAGAGAGACGAAAGAGAAAAAAATTTATATTAAAATAATGTTAAGGGAACCACTTTTGGTTTCTTAGATGAAGAGAACAACTTTTGGTTCCCTTAGAGCGCACTTGCAGCAACTTTTTGAAGATTTTTCTTTAGTGTAGGGAACTAAACTACTTTTGCTTTCCTATTTTAATAATTTTTACAGCAGCTTTCCTTATCATTTTCCTATATTATTTAAATATTCTTTAAATTAAATGCTAAAAGAAAGATAGATGAAAGAGAAATTATTTAAATATTGTTTTAAACAAATGGCAAACAAAAAAGAGAGGAGAGAGAAAGTTTTTTTATATTAAAATAATGTTAAGGGAACACTTTGTTCCCTAGATGAAGGGAACAACTTTTGGTTCCCTTGGTATTTCTATAGTTTAGGGAAGCTGTTGCAGAGGTTTTTTTTTATTTTTTAGTTTTTTTCATAGTTTTCACTACACTAGGGAAGAGAATGGGGTTTAAAGGAAGCTGCTGCTCTTAGAGCACTAGCAACAGCTTTCCTTAAACTCCATTCCCTTCCCTAGTGTAGGAAAAATTGTTAAAAAAACACAAAAAAGTTCCTGCAGCAGCTTTCCCTAAGTGTTCCCTAAACTATAGAAACACCAAGGAAACCACTTTTGGTTCCCTTCATCTAGGGAACCAAAAGTGGTTCCCTTAGCATTATTAAAATATAAAAAACTTTCTCTCTCCTCTACCATTTGTTTAAAACAATATTTAAATGATTTCTCTTTCATCTCTCTTTCTTCTAGCATTTAATTTAAATAGTATTTAATTTATGTAGGGAAAGATGAAGGGAAGCTGCTGTGGAGTGCATTTAACTAGGGAACTAAAAAATGGTTTTGTTCCCTACATTAAAGAAAAGCTTAAAGGAAGCTGCTGCTAATGCTCTTAGTGTTTTCTTAGTTTAGGGACACTAAGAGCACTAGTAACGGTTTCTCTTAAATTTTTTTTCAATGTAGGAAACCAAATTATTTTTTGCTTCTCTATTCAAATAAGTTCCAAAATAGCTTCCTTTATCATTTTCTTATATCATTTAAATATTTTATAAATTAAATGTTAGGGGAAGAGAGAGGAAAGAAAAAGCTATTTAAAAATTGTTTAAAATAAATGCTAGACGAAAGATAAAGCTTTTTTATATTAAAATAATGTTCTAGATGAAGGGGCCAACTTTTGGTTCCCTTAGTGTATCTGAAGTTTAGAGAACACTAAAGAAAACTGTTCCAGGAATTTTTTTTAACAGTTTTCCCTACACTAGGGAAAATAATGAGATTTAAGAAAAGCTACTGCTAGTGTTCTAAGGGAAGCTGCTGCATGAATTTTTTTAACAGTTTTTCCTCTACTATAGAAGAGAATAAGTTTAAGGGAAGCTATTGTTAGTGCTAGGAAACACCAAGATAATCAAAAGTTGTACCAGAACCCTAAATCTAGGAAATTATAAGTGGTTACTTTAACATTATTTTAATATAAAAGATTTTATCTTTCATTTTTCTTTCCTCTAACATGTTTTTGAAACAATATTTTAATGGTTTTTATTTTTTTTCTTTGTCTTTTTCGTAGCATTTTATTTAAAAAATATTTAACTCGTATATAAAAAAAAATAAAGAAAACTATTATAGAATTTATTTAAATAGATAAATAAAAAGTAGTTTAATGGTCTTAACACTTTGGAAAATTGAGAATGGATAGTCAATTTTTTTTTTTTTTTTTTATAAGCAAAGTTGGGGAAAAGGGAAAGGGATTAAGGCGGATCTTTCTCACTCTTGATTCTTACAGATACTAAAAAGGGAAGAGAAGTGGGAATACTTCCATAATAATTATGAGAAGCAGCCCATTTGGCAACTAAATGTGCCCGGAGATTAACTCTCCTCGAAACCTTGGTCGCAGACCAAGATGGAAAAAAAAAAAAAGATAAGAAATATCACTAATAATAGCAGCTGAAGACCACTCTCGATCAGCAATAGAAGCATGTAGAGCTATAATAGTCGAAAGCGAATCTCCCTCCAAAATAATATTCAAAGAAGAAGATAACTTAAAAGCTTCTTCCACCGCCAACAAAACAGCCTGAGCTTCACCAACAATTAAATGCGTTAGTAACAGTTCTATTTGCACCCATTTTATACGAGTAATATGTTGTGTTTATGTCAGCTATATACTTTAAAAAATAAAATATAGATATTAAAAAAAAACATAAAAGTCACTTAAAATATGGGACATGAATTAATATGATAAAAAACTGTAAAAATAAAATCAGTTGATAGTACTTGGCACGTAGCCCACTACTATTAAGTGAAAGTGAAAATCAACACGTTGGAGGTGGCGTGGTGATAATTAAGTCCACAGCCATCAGTGATGCATGTTGATTAAATGAACACAATCAAGTGAATGAAGTTTTACCAAATGCACTATAAATATGATTCGAGTAAGCCGTGGACGTCTCTTAAAGCGTAAGAGTACTAAAAAAATGAAATTAAAGGACATAAATTTCCTTCAAATTAGATTAGAAAAAATTTTATTCAATCTATTTTAATGAATGATAAATATGTTTTAATATGTTTGAATTTCTCAAAATTCAATGTTTGAATAATTATTAATTCTCTTTCTATTAAAAAAAATCACAAAAATTGTAAAAAAATTTATGAAAATACAAGAAAATACAAAGCAAAAAAAAATTAAAAAAATATTATATATACAACGGATTTCAACCTACTTAAAAATGGACGTTTTTTTTTCGTAACATTGCTGTATATATGATTTTTTAATTTTTTTTTTTTGCTTTATTTTTTTCTTGTATTTTTATAAGTGAATTGATTAAAAGATATATATATATATATATATATATATATATTCCTTCATAATTTTTTTTTTTTTTTCAAGAGATTAGAGCAAATATCTTCCGACTTGAATTGAAGAAAATTTGTATCCCAGCGAAGGAAATTCGTGTCTCCAACTTAAACAACAAACTTTTCTAAACAGTAAATACCCACCAAGAATCGAAGATCGAGCCAATGTGGGTCGGGAAGTGGAAAATTGAAAGAGAAAACGTAGGTGATGACGTTGGGAAATAGCACGCGAGGTGAAATGTTGTTGACAATAAATAGCATTCACTCCCCGATAAAGCTTTTCACTCCATTCCTTAATTGATATCTCTCTTCTTCTTCTTCCCTTACCTTCTTCTTCTTCTTAATTTGTTTGTTCATGGATATGGCGATGGAACGCATTTGCAATGCATTGCATGGGATGAAGCCAGCGATGTTAATGGTGGTGGTTCAGTTTGCATTTGCTGGGGTCAATGTGTTCTACAAACTGGCCGCCAATGATGGAATGAGCCTGAGGGTTATTGTTGCCTATCGCTTCATTTTCGCAACTGCTTTTGTTCTTCCTCTTGCTCTCGTTTTTGAGAGGTATATTCATTTTATTCATTCTTTCTTCTTTTTATTTTTTTTTTATTTTTTTGGGGTTGATGAAGGTGTTCGGATTCACTTTTACCGGTCCAACAGTAGCTCGGGCTCACCCTCAACAGGGCTTACCGAGCATAGAAACCGGACTTAAGATTCACCGACTAATCTTTGGACTAATGTCATCGATCTCTTTCTTTTAATATCTCTTTATGTTTAGTATATTGCATGCCAAGTACACGTGCTCATCTAAATAATATTAGTACTGGGTATTATTATTGGCAGGAAAAGGAGGCCAAAGCTGAGTTGGGTAGTGCTCTTCCAAGCCTTTTTTTGTGGGTTATTTGGGTAAGCTAGTTGCATTAATTTTGCTTCTCCAATTAGTTTAATTTTCAGCAATAATATATATAAGTGACACCCTAGCTAATTGCAGAGGATCATTAGCTCAAAACTTATATATTGAGAGCTTAGCCTTGACATCAGCGACATTTGCTTCTGCCATGGCTAACCTCATTCCTGCCATTACCTTCATCCTCGCAATCTTCTTCGGGTACCTAGCTCTCTCTCTCTCTTGCTCCATATATATATATATATTAAATGTTATTATTTAAGATACTAGCAACAGATTTTTTAAAAACTCATTCCCTTCTCTAAAAGTCTGGGAAACTCTTGAAAAGAAACCCTTCGACAGCTTTTTTTTTTTTGTCTTTCCTAAACTAGGAAAAAATCAAGTAAACCAAGAATTGTACCATAAATTTAAGAAATCAAAAGTGGTTTATTGAATATTATTTTAATATAAAAAAAATTCTCTCATATCTCTCTTTTCTCTTGCATATGTTTGAAATAATATTTAAATTGTTTATTTTTCCTCTCTCTATTGCATACTATTTAATTTAAAGAATATTTCAATGATATAGAAAAATGATAAGGAAAGTTATTGTGAAGTTTATTTAAATAAAAAAAAATAAAGTAATTTAGTTCACTACATTTTAAAAAAATAAATAAAATAAGAGAAGCTGCCGATAATATTTTAATAGTTTGTGCTCATAAAGAAAATGAAAAACAAAAGGAGAAAAAAAAAAAAAAGAGGGTTTTGAGATGTGCATATTCAGTCGAAAATCCTGTGATTACATCTTGTTGTCAACATTTTTTTTGTGAACAGGCTGGAAAGGCTGAATCTGGGGACAATAGTTGGGAAGGCAAAAGTGTTGGGAACATTAATGGGAATAGGTGGGGCGATGCTGCTCGCTTTGTATAAAGGCCCAGAAATTGACATTTGGTCTACTCATCTTAACCTTTTGAATCATACTCGACACGTGGCTTCTCCGCTTAGACAATCCGGAAATCGCCTTTTGGGTTGTTTATTGGCCGTTGGGAGTTGTTTCTCATTTTCCCTCTGGTTAATAATTCAGGTCATTCATTAATTATACAAATGTTGCTCTTTTTCTTTTTCCTTTTCTATTTTTCTTTTTTTCCAAATTCAGGTCACTACACATGACCTTTTAATGGCAATATAAACATCAAATTTTAATTTACTATTAAGTTTTGTTTAATTAGTATTCAAATATTGTGTTAAAATGCAATTAAAAATAATATTGTTCATATACATTTTTTAGAATTATTGAAAAATTCAAAATTAATTACAAAATTTCGGTTGAAAGTATGACTTCAGATCACATATTGAAAGAGAAATCTGACGTACTATAATTATATTCAATATTCATTCAACAAGAGTGACGTGACACTCTTAACTAATCATTTAAGTAATTTTATTAAATAATAATAATAAAAAAATCCAATGGTTGTTGGATCTTTTTAACCTAAGCTAAAGAAGTTGACACAACAAATCTAGCTCAAGTTTTTTCCAGCATTATATTCTTTTACTTGGCATTTTGTTTAAATTACTAAATCATTGGTAAAAAAACATGCATGCAGACTAAATTGAGTGAGAAATATCCATGTCATTTCTCAAGCACAGCTCTAATGTGTATGATGGGAGCAATCCAAGCTGTAGTTTTTGCTCTTTCCGTGGAGAAGGATTGGAGTCAGTGGAAGTTGGGGTGGAATATCAGGCTTCTTACAGTTTTTTATTCGGTACATACGTACTCTTTTTAATTTGTCAATTAATGAGAGAAAACATTAATATATATATATATATAGTACTGATCATCGATGGTTTTCTGATTTAATTGAGTATATATATGTACTGTACTTAATTGTAGGGAATAGTGGGTTCGGGACTAATGGTGACTTTCATTGCGTGGTGCGTACACATGAGAGGTCCTTTGTTTGTCTCTGTCTTCAACCCTCTAATGCTTCTTTTAGTTGCCATCATGGGCTCTCTGCTACTCGACGAAAAGTTGCACCTTGGAAGGTATATATGCATTATTTATTTTGGTTCTATGTACGTATTAAGCTTTGAAATTGTATTCACCTATATATGTTTCCTTTTCATTTAAGTATGCATGATAATAATGATGCCCATGCAAGTTGCTAAATATTCAGCTTCTTTCTGTACCTTCTTCTATTTACTATGAATTTTCTACCATTATTCGATTTCCTTGAGAAATAGAATTCAATTAGGAAATGTGTGTGTGCATGTGCATATCTTTTTGCTAGCTAAGCCTTTATATTGTTTTTGAAACTATTAATCTACAACATAGTTTAGAAGAAAAAGTAATTGTGTTATTCTGAAATATTAAATTGAGCGAAGAAGATTCCAAGTATGATGTGCTGTCATGTGAAAGATTTCATAAGCACGCAACCAGATAATTTTTAAGTTATTAAAGAATCTAAACCTTTTAGATTCTTAAGGAACCTACCCATTTTCAAACACAAAGTTTGAAACTAAAATTATAGTTCCTTCTTTATTCATGATCACTCTTTAAATATATAGAAAAATTATAATGACATGACTTACGCGGAGTAAAACTCCTTATTGAAGTAAAAATTCTACACGACTTGGAGGTATACTCCAATTAAAACTACAAAAATATATAAGTGCACCATAGAATAATTCTATTTCCATAACATTTGCTCGATCCTTAAATGACAGCATATTAGGAGCGGTGTTGATTGTTTGCGGGTTATACGCAGTGCTGTGGGGTAAAGGCAAAGAGATGAAGAAGATAACTCAACTAGCACCCTCAAACAGCTCCCGAGACTCTGAGTTGATGGATATTGTTATCGCGTCTCCAATGGAAGAAAACGTCGACGTTATTGCAACTACGAGTGCTGCTAAACCAGATTGCCTGTCAACAACCTCTAATGCCCCAATAGATGGCAACCCATTGGAATCTTGTAGTAGATGTTTTAGAATAACTACCTAGTAGAAAGGTATATATATATATATATATATACTATTATTTTTAATTAATTAAATTGCTCGATTTTTTTCATCTTAACATTCATAACCTCTACAATAATATATATTGGAACAGATCGAGCTATCATAGGATAAGGAAACAGCCCAACAACAAAGAAAAGATGAAGCTGCATAGATAATGATAGACACTCATTAATGTGATAATGTTTGTAGTAGTTAACTTACATATGTACGTACAACATCTGTTGATAAGGTTGTAAACACTATAAATGAACCACACTGATCCCACAGTGATTCAAGGGAAGTTAGCCATTCAATTCTATATAGCATGTGTTATGATATGCTATCTTTCAGAGCCATTCTGTGATGTAATATCAAAATATATAGCAACCGATTCTGATGTACGTCCAGTCCCCCTCCACTCTTACAACAAGCTCTACCCCCACTACATCCCTCACCAATTCACGTAACAGATCTAGTCACTGGCCTTTCGACGGGAAAGGAAGCAGGATCGAGCTTCTTCTTCCTACCTATTGATTATTTGTAGGTTACGAGTGTTATGGGTGCGTATGGGAATGCCTTGTTGAGGCTGTGAAGGAGGAAGTTCACAGTAAAGCTGAAGCTTGAATCTTTGGAAGAAGAACTTAGTCAAACAAGGATGAACGGAATCCAAATCAAGTTCCGAGGTTGTGTTAGGTATGCAGAATGATTATTTCTTATAATAGCCTTTATTAAGAATAAAAAAAGTGAAATTGATTAGTCTTAAAGTAATTATTCTCATGGCCATAAGGGAATAGATGATCCTGTTAAATTTGAGAGGAATAGCTATTCTCTCAATTGAAGGAATAGTCGTTTCCTCATTTGAAAGAATAGTTTTCCCTCATGGCCATCAAAATAGCTATTTCAAGGCTAATCTATATCACTTCTTCAATTCTTAATAAAAGTTGTTCATTGAAAAAATCATTCTGCGTACCAAACATGTCCTGAATCTCTTGTAGAAGAATCGAGAACATAGGATGTCATTTATCAATTTGCATTTTATGTCTTAAGTTTATGTGTTTTGTATTTCCTATGTTATGCGTCTTTATGTTAAAACGTTGGCATTTGGTATCTTTATTATAGCTAGCGTTTTGTTCCTTTTGTATGTGTTTTAAGGGAATCGCCTATCAAATTCTATTAGAAAATAATCTAATAGAATTGGGAATATGGTCGAAGGGTTGCAATGGTGAAGATTATGAAAAAGAATATCAAGTTGAATCACTGCCCTAGAGAATACAAGCAATTCAAAATTTCTATCATCTTCTACCTCTATCAATTTCTAGTTTTCCTGCATTTTATTCATTCTATCCATCAAAGTCACTTTAAAAATCCCAAAACATAAAAAGACTTTTAGATTTCGAAGAAACCTAGACTTTTTCAAAAGAAAAATACTAAGACATCTACCCCTCTACCCCTATCATTTTCCCATCTTTTCAAATTTCACTATTACCATTAGATCTATGGGTCCTACACACATGAGACCAACATAAATTCATAAATCCAATAGTGATGATGAGAATTGAGAAGATTGGAGAAGGATAGAGGTGGATGCCCTGACATTTCTCTTTTCAAAAACAAGGTTTGTGAATTAAATTATGCATCGTTTTGAAAATTTTTCCGAACATAATCTTTCTAATAAACCTGATTTTTTCTTACCAAAATTTCGAGAATGAAATTTATATAAGGAGGGAAGAATATAATACTCCAAAAACTTTTAGCCTTAAAATAAAATTTTTGGACTTCTCTTGCTCACATAAACGTTCGTGTAAGACCATGAACATTCGTGTACACAGTACACACATATGTTCATGCATGTGTCATGTGACATTGTTCATTTTTGCGCGTAGCACGTTACACACGAATGTTCGTGCCTAGTACATATATATTCGTGTAAAGTCTAGAACATGGTTTTAACCAGCAGTTTTTCAACCAAATGAATCCCTCTATAAATACACCACACCCCTCTTTCCTTCAAGCATGACCTTACTCTGTCTAGGTCTATTTTGTGAGTGTATGAGAATGTGAAAGGAAATATTTAAAGCAAATGGGGAGCTCTTGAGTTTTTATTCCGCCAAGAGGGGTAATTTCTTGACCTTCATCTGTTTACTCAAAATGATGCTTACATTACTACATAACATGCTTATTTATTGTGAGCTTTACAAAGTTTTAAAGAAGTATTAATAGTCACAACGTTTAACATTTGTCCATTAAGTTTTCAAAGAAGATTTAAAATATTTACGTATACTATTCTGTTTTATTTCATAAAATACCTTATTTTCATTTATACAGTTAAGTATGAGATATAAGATTCGAATAGTGTTTAGTTTAAGGGAGTTTTTCTCAGTTTTGGGCATTCTGGGCACATACAAACATTCCTACAAGAACACGTATGTTCGTGTCTTCGATACACAAACGTTCCTGTGAAATCACAAATGTTTGTGTCTAAGACACATACGTTCGTGTGCTTACCAAAATGTACAAAATTATGGTTTTAATGATAGATTCTGCATAGTTAGGGTTTTATATGTTAGAGTTTCATCCTCATTATATTTTAGATATATTTTGCAGTGATTCAAGATGTCCCAAGTTTCAGATGAGCGTCTGAGATAAGTAAATAACTGAATATAAATTGCACTTGTTGCAAAAGTGCGATATGTCAGTAGACTGAACACAGTTTCCTTATGATTTTATGTGATGTATTTGCTACTGCTTCAAGACTAATTGCTTCTAAAATAATGAATGTATCGTATGACATAATACATCGTCCTATGTGGAAAGATTTACCATGGACTTATTATTATTACAAGTTAACTCTATGGTTTAGATATTTATTGTCGTGTGTGTACCGTGGATCCAATGGTTATAGTTTTGTGATTGGCGTACCATTCTCTGAGTATGGTCATTGTTATGGCTTTGTTAGTTAGTGTGGGCCACCCGATGTTGGATTGCTAATATAAAACGATGTTTGTGCAATGTCCGGGCACTGAAATTGTACTAGAAGTCCTTCAAGAACGCACAAACCTTACTGAGAGATGATTAATGTATCAGGATAACTATATTGTTGACATATATATATATATATAATATATATATATATATATATATATATACACACACAGCATATTTCGTGCATTAAGAATATAGGTATTTCATAATTTATGTTAAATCTCTTCAAAATGAAATTACAGTTTTCAATGACATAATGACAGAGATAGAATACCCCATTTGTTTAAAAGAATCTATACTATTTTACAAACTATAAAGAAGTTCATTACATAAACAGTTTATACCATTTTATTTATTAAGTCAGTCAACTTACTCAATTATTACCTTGCCTATAAAACACTCCGGTGTTTTACCCCTTACCAGGAACACAGGATGTTGCAAGGCGATTCGCTGGGATGAAGATGCCGAATGAATAGCTCGTATTCCCAGGTTTGAATATGACGTTTATGTTAATGTCTATTTAGAAGCTCTGTGTCTATTTATTGATGATAGATTAATTTATTAATTAATAAACTCAGATTAATTATTCCGTTGTTTCTCTGACGAATGGTTACAAGTAATGGGTCCAATCAGTTATCAATTAGCGGATGTGGATTGTCTATTTATTGATGATAGATTAATTTATTAATTAATAAACTCAAATCAATTATTCCGTTGTTTCTCTGACGAATGCATGGTTACAAGTAATGGGTCCAGTCAGTTATCAGTTAGCTGATGTGGATACCCTACAGGAAGTTACTTCGGGTTAGTTAAACTAATTGACTTAATCCAGAGGATTCTAATGATTCTCAGGCCAATATTTTACAGATTATCTTTCTAAGATAATAAATATATCCATAAGTCTTAAGTTGGGTGGTTTAAAGCTGAGAGACGAACCATAAAATTAATTACAAGTTAGTTAATTTTTTAAAGCGTTACAGGTGTGAATGAGTGTACTAAATAGGTACAAAGAGTAGCATTAGTATTTTCTCTTTTCTTTTGATTGAGATCTAAAAAAGGTGGGTTCCAGATTTCACTATTATCTTATTTATTTACATTAAGTATTATGGAATTTCGTTTTTAATGTAAATCGATATCTACACAAAATTATGGAGTTTCTCTTCACCGCTGCATACTACATAATTTTAATGTTAAAGTGGTGATTTCATGAACTCTACTAACTCTACATGCAAATATTTCTATTAGAGATTCATTATCCTTAATTTCTTTTGTAGAAGTTCAACTCATGCCCATTAAAAAAAATATATATATTTTGACTCGGAGAGAGAGTGTCAAGCCCAATTAATTAGAAGTACAAAGTTAATAGAGCTTAAACGAACGGCCTAAATCAAGTGAATTTCAAGTATTTAAGAGAATTTATGGCCAAGATCATAAGAGAAAGTTCTTTGGAAGGTTGAGCAAACAAAAATCCTACCAGCGCTAATAAAAATCGTGTGAACATGCCTTTCCCTTTTTTTAAATTTAGGAAAAACTCATAAAAATTCCAGCAATAGCTTTTATGAGTGTTTCTTAGACTGTATCACTAACAACGGCTTTTCTTAAAAAAAATTTCAATGTATGGAACATTATTTTTGCTTCCCTATAATTTAAATAAACTTCACAATAGTTTCTCTTATCATTTCTCTATACAATTTAAATATTATTTAAATTAAATGTTAAGAGGAAAAAAAAAAACAAGAGATAAATCATTTAAATATCGTTTTAAACAAATGATAGATGAAAGAGAGAGATAAATTTTTATATTAAAATAATGTTAAGAAAACTACTTTTGGTTCCCTAAGAAACAACTTTTGGTTCTTTTGGTGTTTCCTTAATTTAGGAAACACTAAAAAAAATTGCTGCAAAGATTTTTTTAACAGTTTTTCCTACATTAGAGAATGAAATGGGGTTTAAGGGAAGCTGTTGCTAGTTCTAAGAAATACCAAGATAACCAAACGTTATATAAAAAATCTAGAGAAGCAAAAATGGTTACTTTAACGTTATTTTAATATAAAAAAAAAAAATTCTTCTATTTGAAACAATATTTAAATGGTTTCTCTTTTTTCTCTTTTTCCCTTTGCATTTAATTTAAAGAATATTTAAATAGTATATATAAAGGGCAAGAGAAGCAATTGTAGAGTTAATTTGAATAGGAAAAAAAAAAGTAGTTTGGTAGTCTTAACACTTTGAAAAATATATAAAGGGTAGCCAATTAAATGCATTAATAATGGTACTATTCGCACCCATTGTACACTGTAAATATGTTGTGTTTATGTCAGCTACGTACTTTAAAAATAAAATAAAAATATTAAAAATAAATAAAAGTCACTTAAAATATGGGATATGAATTAATATGATAAATAATTATAAAAAATAAAATTAGTTTTTACTACTTGGTACGTAGCCCACCACTATTAAGTGGAAGTGAAAACGAATTTGAACACGTAGGAGGTGACGTGGTGATAAGTCCCAAGCCATCATGTGAATGAATTCATTTTGGTACCCATAAAGATGGTATGGTGAACCCAATGAACCCAATGGTATATCGGTAATTCTATACAGCAGCCTGGGCTGATGCAACAGTGCATCAGCCCATGACACATGAACAGTGAAATTATTGTTCATGTGGGGCCACATGAACAGTGATTTCACTGTTCATGTGTCCTGGGCTGATGCACTGTTGCATCAGCCCAGGCTGCTTAAAATCACGACTCATGGTATATATGTATGATGAGTCATGATTCTCGTCGGCCGGTGTGAATGACTGTTCATTCACACCGGCCGACGTGGATCTGCTTTCATTGAAAAAAAAAAAAAAAATTCAATTCCTGCATTAAAGCAGGTTCCACGTCGGCCGGTGTGAATACTGTTCATTCACACCGGGCCGACGAATATCATTAGTCATGTATGATTTGTGGAAGCCGTGGACGTCTCTTTAAGAGACTGTAAATACCCAAGAAGAATCGAAGATCGAGCCTCTGTGGGTTGGCAAGTGGAAAATTGAAAGAGAAACGTAGGTGATGACGTGGGATATAGCACCACGAACGGTGAAAATGTTGTTGACAATACATACCCTTCACTCCCCGATAAGGCTTTCACTCCCCCCTCAATCGATTCCTTTATTGATATCTTCTTTTTTTTTTGGTTTTTTTATTGTTAACTTCTTCTTTGTTCATGAATGTCGTGTATGACTTAGATGTCTCAAGTCAAGTGTTGGGGCCAGCTTTTTTTCTTTTTTTTTGATGTTTCAGTCTTTTTCGATTCTCCTTATACGAGTGGGTTTTGGAGTCCTCTTCCAATTCGATTTGTTTTGGACTTGGCTTCAGTGTTTGACTTGAAATAAGAGAAGCTTTTGATCGACTTGAAGACTATATAAGGAATGTGTATTTTGTCCTAGCCTTTCGTTGATAGTACAACACTGAAGGGAGAACGCATACCATAGAGAGTGCGTGTGTTCAAGAGTTTTAGAGAAAGCAACCCGCAAGTCTTTTGATTATTATTCTCATGTTGCAGTGCCACAGGGCACTTAGAGAAAAAGAGAGATTTCTCTTATGTTGTTTTCTCTCTTTTGTGTGAGATTGAGATTTTAGTGTATTGAGACTTTGAGTTTTGAGTGGTTTTTTCTTTTCTAATGTTTTTACTTCATCTTTTGTTAGTGAATTTCCTTCGAATCGTCTTCGCTAGTGGATGTATGCTTGTTAAGCTGAACTATTTAAATTTTGGTGTCTTGTGTGATTTATTTATTTTCTATTATGCTATTTTTTGCTTCTTTGGGAATCATAAATTTCGTTTTGTCACAACAAACTGGTATCACAGCTTGAATTCTTTATTTTGCGGGATAGCTTCTGTAAAATTTGTGTTATGAGAAAACAAAATTTAGGATCCTCAAAAAAGCAGAAAATAGCAGAATAGAAAATAAACCAATCTATAAGACGCTAATATTTAAATAGTTCGGCTGAACAAACTTACATCCACTACCGAAGACGATCTAGAGGAAATTCACTAATAAAAGATAGAGTACAAAAGAGTAATAAAAAGAAAACCACTCAAAACCCAACACCCCAATACCCCAATACACCCAAATCTTATTCTCATACAAAAGAGAATTAGACAAAAGAGAAAACCTCTTAATTCTCTAAGTGGCTGAACGTCACTACAAATCTATGAGAATAAAAACAGTGAAATAGACAAATTACGAGAAACACCGAAGTGTGCAGCGTTGTGCAAAGCCTCTCTTTCTCACTCTCTATTTTGCCGTGCATTTCTTCATTCTGCTGCATTCCTTTTATAAGCTTCAATTGTCGGTTAAAACAAAAGACTCCAAAAACGACTCAATAGAGGATTGCAAAGTCGGTTAGGAAAAAGACTCCAAATTGGGGTAGAAGATCGGAGTAGAAGACCAACACAATAAAAGGAACAAAATATGTTGCGGGACCCACGTGACTTGAGATAAATTCAAGCCATTGCACGACAAATCTCCACCTTGACTTGAATTTCATCAAGTCCTCAATGCAAAACTCCTCATGACGTCTTCTCCAACACCCTTAAGAGTAATCACAAATTACAAACACCAATCAAGCTCAAGCAATGCTTGAACTTGAAAAACCAGAACTGGCTTAGTTAACATATCCACTAGATTTTCCGTCATGACAATTTTCTTCAATACGATATCTCCCTGTGTCACAACCATCCGAAGAAAATGATATCTGACATTAAGGTGTTTGGTCATCTCATGATACATTTGATTTTTAGTCAAATGTATTGCGCTCTGGCTATCACAAAATACAACAGTCTAATCCTGCTGTAAATCCAGATCATTGACCAAACCTCTTAACAAAATTGCTTCTTTCACTGTCTCTACTGCTACCATATACTCTACCTCCAAAGTTGGTAAAGTAACTGTCGACTATAATGTCACTTTCCAACTAATGGCGAACCTTGAGATAGTGAAAACACAATGCGTCAGAAATCTTGTTTTATCCAAATCATCAGCATAATCTGAATAGACGTTTCCAAAAATATTGGAACCGATACCACTACCTCTGTCATACGGAGTACTCACTAACCTAAGAATTTTCTTTGCACCAGCACAAAATCCCATGCCGTTGTCTGTTCTGAGTCACTTGATTTTTTTTCCAGTTTGATTCTCAATTAACACCTTCCATTGCTTGAAAGTGACAAACACATCACTTTTCTTATTTAGAAAATATACTCAAACTTTTCTCGAATAGTCATCAATAAAAGTCACATAGTACCGAGCACCACCCTTCGACTAAACCTGAGAGGGACCCCAAAGATTTGAATGGATATAATCCACTGTACCACTCATTCTATGGATACCTATGCTGAACTTGACTCTGCATTGCTTTCCAAACACACAATGCTCACAAAAGTCAAGCGATACTATTTTCTGGTCACAAAACAAACCACGTTTGCTTAGGATTGTCATACCTCTCTCACTCATATGACCCAGCCGCATATGCCATTACTGGGTGGTGTCTAAATATGTACCATCTGAAGAAGATACAGTAGCTGAACCTGTCACCATACTACCCTGAAGAAAGTAGAGGCCCTCAACTTTGTTACCTTCCATCGCAATCAATGAATCTTTACTAATCATGATGACTCCACCTTCACCAGAATACTTGTATCCAAGGGAGTCCAAAGTGCCCAAAAAAATAAGATTTTTCTTCAAATCTAGTATATGTCGAACATTCGTTAAGGTCCTAATAATTTCATCATGCATCCTTATTCTGATTGTACGGATACCAACAATCTTACAAGCAACATCGTTTTCCATCAAGACTGTACCACAATTTACTCATAGGTAGTAAATCCATTTTAGGAGACATATAAAATATACAAGCAGTATCAAGGACCCACTTGTAGTTAAAATGACCATCAGAATAGTAACTACAATGACAAATTCTAAATCCTCATAATTTTTTTCGACAATAGCAACTACAGAAGAGAAACTTGGCTTATCACCTTCCTCTTTATTTTTCAACTTCAGACATTCGGATTTGTAATACCCATACCTTTTACAATAGTAACATTTTACACTATTCTTCGAGTTGAACTACGATCGGCCTCCTTTATCTAGGTCTCTCTCACTTAATCGATCTCTAGAATTAGAGAAATTTCTCAAACGACCCTTAACAAATAAACCCTTTTCTTGATTATCACTACCTTTCCCATTCAATCTTGTCTTCAATTCCATAGAATTCAAAGAAGACTTAACGTCCGATAACGAGATGGTATCTCTACCATATACATTGAATTAATGAAATTATCAAAAAACTTAGGTAGTGAACATAACAAAATCAGGGCTTGATCTTCATCATCAATTTGAATATCAATATTTTTCAAGTCTATAAGAATTTTATTAAATTCCTCAAGATGATTACCAAGGGGCATATCTTCCTCCATCTTTAGGGGTATATAACCGTTGCTTCAGAAACAAATGGTTAGTGAGAGACTTCTTCATGTACAAATTTTCTAGCTTCTTCCATAGTCCAGCATCAATTTCTTCATCGGCGACTTCTCTCAAAACTCTATCTGAAAGAGATAACAAAATTGAACTTTGGGCTTTTTCTTCTAGTTCCGCACCATTCTCACTTGATGAAGTTGATGGCGCCTTGCCATACAAAATCTTCGCCAAACCTTGCTGTCGCAACAAAGCACCCATCTAGATGCGCCAAAGACTGAAACTATTCTGACCCTCAAACTTTTCTACTTCAAATTTTGCAAAAGCCATTCCACAAAATAAAGACACCAAGCTCTGATACCAGTTTGTTATGACAAAACAAAATTTAGATCTCCAAAGATTCAAAGAAGCATAAAATAGCATAATAGAAAATAAACCAATCCACAAGAAACCAAAGTTTAAATAGTTTGGCTGAACAAGCCTACATCTACTGACGGAGACAATCCGGAGGAAATTCACTAACAAAAGATGAAATACAAAAGAGTAGTAAAGAGAAAACCACTCAAAATTCAAAGCCTCAATACACCAAAACCTCACTCTCATACAAAAGAGAATTAGACAAACCTCTTAATTCTCTAAGTGGCCGAACGTCACCACAAATCTATGAGAATAGAAACAGTGAAATAGACAAATTATGAGAAACACCGAAGTGTGCAGTGCTATGCAAAGCCTCTCTTTTTCACTCTCTATTTTGCCGTGCATCTCTTCATTTTGCTGCATTCCTTTTATAAGCTTCAATTGTTGGTTAAAACAAAAGACTCAAAAAATGACTCAATAGAGGATTGCAAAGTCGGTTAGGAAAAAGACTCCAAATTGGAGTAGAAGATCGGAGTAGAAGACCAACACAATAAAAGGAACAAAATATGTTGCGGAACCCATGTGACTTGAGATAAATTCAAGCCATTACTCGACAATTTGAAATAGAAAAGTTTGATGGTCAGAATAATTTCAGTCTTTGGCACATCAAGATGTGTGCTTTGTTGTGACAACAAGGTTTGGCAAAGCTTTTTTATGGCAAGATGCCATCAACATCATCAAGTGAGAAAATTGCAAAACTTGAAGAAAAAGTCCGCAGTTCAATTTTATTGTTTCTTTCAGATGGGGTTTTGAGAGAAGTTGTCGATGAAGAAATTGCGGTTGGACTTTAGAAGAAGCTAGAAAGCTTGTATATGAAGAAGTCTCTCACAAACCGTTTGTTTCTGGAGCAACGGTTATATACTCTCAAGATCAAGAAAGGTACGCCTCTTGGTAATCATCTTGATGAATTTAATAAAATTCTTATGGACTTGAAAACAATTAATATTCAAATTGATGATGAAGATGAAGCCCTAATTTTGTTATGTTCACTACCTGAATTCTTTGATAATTTCATTAATTTAATGTTATATGGTAGAAATACCATCTCGTTAACGGACGTTAAGTTTTCTTTGAATTCTATGGAATTGAGAACAAGATTGAATGGAAAAGGTAGTGATACTCAGGTAGATGGTTTATTTGTTTAGGGTTGTTTGAAAAAATTCTCTAATTCTAGAGATCGATCCAATGAGAGAGACTCAGATAAAGGAGGGCGATCGCAATCCAACTCGAAGAATAATGTTAAGTTTTATTATTGTAAAAAGTATGTGCATTACAAATTTAGCGTCCTAAGTTGAAAAATAAAGAGGAAGGTGATGAGCTAAGTTTTTCTTTTGTGGCTGGTGTTATTGAAGAAAATTATGAGGATTCAAAATTTGTCTTTGCAGTTACTGTTTCTGATGGTCATTTTAAAGACAAATGGGTCCTTGATACTGTATGTATATTTCATGTCCCCTAAAAGGGATTGGTTTACTGCCAACGAGTTAGTAAATGGTAGTACAGTCTCGATGGGAAATGATGTTGCCTACAAGATTGTTAGTATCAATACAATCAGAATAAGGATGCATGATGAAATTGTTAGGAATTTAACAAATGTTTGACATATACTAGATTTGAAGAAAAATCTTATTTCTTTGGTCACTTTGGATTCCCTTGGATACAAGTATTTCGGTGAAGGTGGAGTCATTAGGGTTAGTAATGGCTCATTGATTGTGATGGAAAGTATCAAGGTTGATGGCGTCTACTTTCTTTAGAGCAGTATGGTGATAGATTCAGATGTTTGTCTTCTTTAAATAATCAAGAGTTAGACACTACTCGGTTATGCCATATATGGTTGGATCATAGCATGGAGGTGGAGCTTCAGGTTGAAGCTTCATATAGGGTCCAAGATGACACTCAAGATCAGCCCAATACAAATGGTCATGGTTCCAATTATGATGATGATGATCCACAAGAAGAGGAAGAGACTCGTATTGTGATTGGTAAATAAAGGAGGCAGATTAGGCTACCTCAGATATATGACTATGTAGATTTGGTAGTGTATTCACTTATTGTGGCAAAGGACACTATGCTCCAGAAGCCTTCTGCTCTTTCAGAAGCTATTACAAGTAGTGGGTCTGCATATTGGGTTGTTGCCATGAATGGAGAAATTGAGTTTCTTCATAAGAACCAAACATGAGATTTAGTGAAATTGTCAAAGAGTGTTAAGATTGTCAGGTTGAGGAGATCATTGTATGGCTTTAAACAATCTCTGCGACAGTGGTACAAGTACTTTATGTATTATAAACAATTGTCAGATGGTTGTTTTGTTTATTTTTGCCTTATGTGGATGACATGCTTATTGCTGCTAAAAGCATGCTTGAGGTCAAGAGATTAAAATTTCTTTTTGGTGATGAGTTTAAAATGAAGGATTTACGTGGTCTGAAGGAAATTCTTGGGTTAGTGAGTACTTTGTATGATTCACATTTCAAATGCTCAATAGCGTTAGCACCGTGTAGTGAGGAGGAGGATTGTTCCATGTTGCATGTATCTTATTCTAGTGCAGTTGGTAGCATCATGTGTGTTATGGTTTGCACTTGTATTTTATAGGTAGTCAGTGTTGTTAGTCTTAGCAAGGTTCACTGGCAGGCAGTGAAATAGATACTCCGTTATTTATTGGGCACTACAGATATTGGTTTAGTCTATAACAGAGGCAGTTGTGGCGTTTCTAGTGTTATTGGGTACATCGATTCAATATATGCTGGTGATTTGGATAATAGAAGATGTTTGACGGGTTGTGTTAACACTTTCTTAAGGTGTGCCAATAATTGGAAAGTGACATTACAATCGACAATTACTTTGTCTACTATAAAGGTAGAGTATATGGCAGTGGTAGAAATAGTGAAAGAAGCAATTTGGTTGGTGATATGGGTTTACAGCACAATGAGACTATTGTATTTTATGATAATCATAGCGCAATACATTTGACCAAAAATCAAATGTATCATGAGAGGACCAAACACATTGATGTCATATATCATTTACTTTGGAAGGTTGTGACACAGGGTGATATCATATTTAAGAAAATTGCCACGGCGGAAAATTTAGTGGATATGTTGACTAAACCAGTTCCGGTTTTCAAGTTCAAGCATTTCTTGGACTTGATTGGTGTTTGTAGTTTGGAGTTTGTGATAACCCTTGGGGGTTTTGGAGGAGATGTCATGAGAAGATTTGCATTGAGGACTAAATAGAATTCAAGTCAAGGTAGAGATTTGTTTTGTATGACTTGAATGTCTCAAGTCAAGTGTTGGGGCCTAGCTTTGGTGTTTGGTGTTTCAGCTTTTTTCAGTTCTCCTTATACGAGTGTGTTTTGGAGTTTTCTCCCAATTTGATTTGTTTTGGACTTGGCTTCAGTGTTTGACTTGGAATAGGAGAAGCTTTTGACCGACTTGAAGACTCTATATAAGGAATGTGTATTTGGCCCTTTCGTTGATAGCACAACATTGAAGAGAGAACGCATATCATAGAGAGTGCGTGTGGTAGAGAAAATGGCCTGCAAGTCTTTTGATTACTATTTCTCATGTTGTAGTGCCGCAAGGCACTTAGAGAAAAAGAGAAATTTCTCTTTTATTGTTTTTTTCTCTTTTGTGTGAAATTAAGACTTTGGTATATTGGGGCTTTGAGTTTTGAGTGGTTTTCTCTTTGCTACTGTTTGTACTCCATCTTTTGTTAGTGAATTTCCTCCATATCGTCTCTGCTAATAGATGTAGACTTGTTAAGCTGAACTACTTAAATCTTAATGTCTTGTGTGATTGATTTATTTTATATTCTACTATTTTCTTCTTCTTTGAAAATTCTAAATTTCGTTTTGTGACAACAATGGATATGGCAATGGAACGCATGTGAAATGCATTGCATGGGGTGATGGCGACGATGTTAATGGTGGTGGTTCAGCTTGAATTTGCTAGGGCCAATGTGTTCTACAAACTGGCCGCAAATGATTGAATGAGCTTGAGGGTTATTATTGCCTATCGCTTCATTTTTGCAACTACTTTTGTTCTTCCTGTTGCTCTCGTTTTTGAGACTTATATTCATTTTGTTCACTCTTTCTTTCAATATCTCTCTTTCTTTTCTTTTCTTTTTTAATGAATTAGAATCATTATATATCAACAACCATACCTCTTTACACTTATGCAGAAATAGTAGATAAACCAAATTTTGAAACAGGCTTCATAATCAAAGCACAAAGAACCAATCCAAACAAAAGTTTTGACTAACTAGTATATTGGGTTCAATACCCCATCTATAGCATATGCCAACATTACCTATAATCTTCTTGAATTTACGTTTACTTAGAAGCCAAACTCGAATCTCCCATTTAATTTTCTATATAAGCTGATCTTTCATTATCTCTTTATGTTTAATATTGCATGCCAAGTACACGTATACTCTTAGTACTGGGTATTGTTATTGGCAGGAAAAGGAGGCCAAAGTTGAGTTGGGTAGTGCTCTTCCAAGCATTTTTTTTTTTTTTTTGTGGGCTATTTGGGTAAGCTAGTTGCATAGAT
>FXXK01000657.1:178332-246616 GCA_900184695.1 Betula pendula
TAAACAATTTTTTAATAAATAATTTTTAAACGAAAATATTTTAATTTTTTTTTTAATTTTTGAATTTGGCCAATTGGATAGTAGTGTTTTTTTGTTTTGTTTGTTTTGTTTTTTTTTTTAATTAGCTTAGTTTTTTCTAGAAGTTTTTATTTATTTATTAAGGGTATTTTTGTCTTTGGAGGTATAATTGACAATAGTTTGGTAGTTTTGAGGAGGACATTGTATAAAACTAATTTTTAATAAATAAATTTTTTAAAGAATATTTTAAATTTTTTTTTAAATTTTGATTTGGCCAATTGGATAGTAGTGTTTTTTTGTTTTGTTTTTTTTGTTTTTTTTTTTAAATTAGCTTTAGTTTTTTCTAGGAAGTTTTATTTTATTTATTACAGGTATTTTTGTCTTGAGGTATATTGACAAAGTTTGTAGTTTGAGGAGGACATTGTAAATTGAGTGGTGGTTGGAAGGGGGCGTATGTGAACTTTTTTCCTAAAAAATATCCTTTATATTAAATAAAATGAGTATATATTTAATTTGAAAAATTCACATCCCTCCTCAAACTACCACTTATCGACAATGTTCATCCAAAAAGCTTTCAATTGTGACAGTATATTTTTTAAACTACCAAACAATTTCTCATTATTCTCCCAATAATTGGAATATTCTTAATAAAATAAACAAAAATCTAGAAAAAAAGGATTAAAATAATATATATATTCATATAAATTAAAAAGACTAAAATATATATAATATTATATATTATATATATATATTATATATATATATATATATATATATTATATACTAATATTTAAAAAACATACCACCCAATTGGCCAGATTAAAAAGATCAAAACTAATTACAAAAAAAAAAAAAAAAAAAAAACGACGTCGTTTTGTTTGGCGCGATTTTCTGAAAAATTTCGCCCACTTTTTTTAATCTCCGCGCCCATCTTAATTCGGCTGTTACTCTCCTCAGAACCCGAACAAATCTCAAAGCCGTGCTTCTCTCGCTTTCTCTCTCTCTCATCTCTCTCCATGCTCCACACGTCTCCGGCGACTCAACAACCAACTCGGCCGCCTCCGTACAGCATGCGCCAACCGGTGAGAGAAAACGAAAGCGCTGTTAGTAGGTGAGTTTTTAAAAATGTAATTTTTCATGGAACAGATGCCATGTAACAGAAAGCTCTCGTTATAATTTAATTATATTATTCTTGGTCTTTTTTTCAGAAGCTGAACGCAGCATAGTTTTGTTTTTTAATAGTTGTTTAGCTGAATGTTTTCTGTATTTTTCCTGGGTTATGATTTGGGCTTTGTTGATTTGAAGCTCAATAAGCATGTTCCTTTGTTTGTGATCTGGTGGGTTATTGGGAAAATGTTCTGGAAAAGAAAGAAAAAAATGCCGATGATTTGTTCTTAAATTCATCTCTTATTTAATTGAGTTAGTTGAACTATGCGATTTTATTTCTTTAATTTTGCTTATTAATCTTTTTCTTTTTCTTTTTTTGAAAAAAAAAATTCTCAGCAACTAATGTTGTTAATGACAATTTATAAAGCAATTTTCGTTCCTCTTTTTTTTTTTTTTTAAAAAAAAATTAATTTTTTCCCAAGAATCAAAAGGAGTGGGTACAGCTGATCATCGTCAAACCAGCACATAATTGCCTTTTGTTTTTGGTTTTTAAATATACATTGATCATGATGATCATGGGGTAGGGCCCTTATCATATTTTGTGCTAATCATGGATAAATAGATATATCCAAAAAAAATGTCAAGAATTGGATGATGCTCCATGACCCCTAGATCCCTGTTCCTCATTTAATATCTGTTATTGTAATAACATTGGAACATTTTCTGCAAGATCTTGGCAGTACTACAACATTTCTGATGATCATTAGCAAACGTGTAATGTTTGCTAATAATTCAACAGTGATATAAGGCATCAGCATACCAGATCCATCTTTAAATTAATTCGTTGTTCTAAAAATTCTTGTTAAAAAAATTTGGTCAATTTTATCTTTGGCGATGGCTGATTATTGGTAATAACATTGAAAATTTTCTGCAAGGTTTGATGGAATGGGTAATTAATTAAGATGGATCCTTGACGTTATATAATGTTATAAATAAGCATTGACAACAGAGATATAATGGTAGCAGGGACAGGGGATCTAGGGGTCATGGAAGCACTCTACCAACCTACTTGACATTTCTTTTGGATCTATTATCCATGATTACACAAAATGAAACGGGCCCTCCCCATGATCAGATCAAGAATGAGATTCCCTTTCACCCTTGAGATTTTAAATCAAATTCTACATACCACAAACACATCTCTGCTACCCAATATATATATATATATATATATATGATATAGTATATATATTCATTGCGTGCACTGACCCATGAATGCAGTGATTAAATCTTCAGTTCTTCATTTCTTTTTTCATGTTGGTGGGAGTTATTAAATTAAGCTTACATGATAATGTAGGATATCAAAACTATGAAGGAAAATTAATCAAGTTACTTTTAGTGTCCTGTTTACTTAAGACAAAGAGTAGGGGTAGATTTTAGTGCTTGTCATTGTGTGGATTTCTGCCTTTTATTTTTATTTTTTACGTATCATGATTTAATATTTGCAACTGGTAACTCATGAATTTGTCTG
Source organism: Betula pendula (assembly GCA_900184695.1). Taxonomy (NCBI): domain Eukaryota; kingdom Viridiplantae; phylum Streptophyta; class Magnoliopsida; order Fagales; family Betulaceae; genus Betula; species Betula pendula. The sequence continues at coordinate 180,989 of FXXK01000657.1, forward strand.
AATGTAGATTGTGGTTTTACAGGGCTGCCCAAAGGGTGTTACACCTAAGTATAGTTTGAAGCCTCTTGTTCCATGACTGCCTGAGCTTCTTGGAACCGAGGTTTGTAACTCCTTTATATGTGTTTAACTAAAATCTAAATATCTTATTTTCTTCAAAAAGCATGATTAATCACTGCAAAATATCTTATTTTCTTCAAAAGACTTATATTGCTTTGTTTAAAATCCCCCCTTAGATGTAATTGGGCTCGAATAAACCAGGAAAAGAAAATTAGTGGTCCCTATAACTCTTAATTAGTTGCACTAGAAATAAATATTCATTAGATAGTGAATGCTATCTTATGTTCATGTTTTCACTTGCTACCCCAAGTGGGATTTGATTTATCTTATTGAATTATCTTGAAAAAATTTAGTTGCTGGAATGTTCATCTCATACATGAGAATGGTCATTCCGATCATGTACATTGTGGTAAGGCCAAAGCTTTATTGGAACTCATTCTAGTTCCCAATTACCATGTTACATGACAAGACGATATTTATATATATATTTTTTAATATTTTGCTAATCAAAGTTTTTTTGAGGTTACTTATATTTTTTCCTAAAGTAAAATGTCTTTCCAGCATACTGTCTTTGATCCCTTCATAATTACCAATGTGACTTAAAAATAAAAATTTTGTTTCTTTCCTATTGCTTTTAGAATTCCCAAGAATTTGTATGCACAGCACTAGAAAATATTTAGTTGCTGGAATGTTGCTGAAATTTTGAGTAAATTAGGAACTAAAATAAATTTTGATGTAATTTAGTTGCTGGAATTTAGTTCAGCCAAGTATACAACTTTGAGTAAATTTGGGCTATGCTGGAATTGTTTATGGACATAAAACATTTTATGAATTCTCATAATCAGATTTAACTTGGCCTATTATGATTCTAGCTAGAATATGGTAACTTACTGTTACTGTTAAACACGTGTGCGCTTACATGTAGGTTAGGAGTTACTTATGATATGGATGTTGAGATGGATAGGAGTTGGATGCGAGAAACTACCCAATCTTCAGAGCGATTTCAAGAAGGTGTGAAAGAATTCATGAGAATGGCAGTTAAATGTGTGGATGTACGTGATATGACAAAGTGTCCATGTCGTAATTGTGCAAATCGATATTATCATCATATTGAAATGGTTGAGGGTCACTTGTATATGAATGGATTTAACCCGACATACACTCGATGGATATTTCATGGGGAAGAATATCAGTTTAGGGTAAATACTTCTTCAGACATGCACATCGATACAAGTGAAAGTGAAGGGATAGAGGAGGTCGATGCGGTTGATGAACTGTTTGACGATGTTTGTATGGGTACATTTCTAGATGCTAACATAAGAGAATCCTCTATTGTTCCTAGTCCAACAATCGAAGATCATGAACAGAGGCTTCTTCTACCGATTGTGGGAAGATGGTTTGGGTGAAATTTATCCAAGTTGTAAGAAAATATCAAAAATTGCTTTTATATTGAAGATGCTTCATATAAAGACACTTTGCAACGTAAGTAACAAGGCCTTCGATATGTTTATTGAATTGCTAAAGAGGGCCCTCCCATATGGAGAGACATTGCCATGCTCGTATAGAGAAGCAACGTGGGTTAGGCGAGACTTGGGCTTTGGTTACGAAAAGATACATGCATGTAAGAATGACTGTGTACTTTTTTGGAAGGAACATGCAGACAAAGTGGAATGCCCAAAATGCAAAACTTCAAGATGGAATAGTGGCAATGGCAAAAAAAGTAATATTCCTCAAAAGGTCTTACGGTATTTTTCAATAAAACCGAGGTTACAACAATTGTTTATGTCAAAAGATACAACTGAAGAAATGCGGTGGCACAAAGATAAACGAGAAGATGACGGCAACACTCTAAGACATCTAGCCGATTCTATTGTGTGGAAAGAGTTTGATAAAGAATACGATTGGTTTGTAAGTGATCCCCGCAACGTAGGACTTGGTTTAGTAAGTGATGGTTTTAATCCATTTGGTAATATGAGTACAACATATTGCATATGGCCAGTAATATTAATGCCATACAATTTACCTCTGTGAAGGTGTATGAAGGCTCCAAATTTGATAGTCCCTACTTATCCTTGGGCCCTCGGCACCTAGAAACGATATTGACGTGTATTTACGGCCATTAGTTGATGATTTGCACGAATTATGGAATGAAGGTATAAGCATGTACGATGTGTCGACAAAAGAGACATTTCAATTGCATGCGGCATTATTATGTACTATAAATGATTTTCCCGCTTATACAAACTTATATGGGTGGTCTACAAAGGGAAAGCTCGCATGTCCAGTATGTAACAAGGATGCATCGTTCAGGAGCTTGAAGTATGGGCATAAGACGTGTTACATGGGTCATCGTCGGTGGCTTCCTCAGGCGCATGAATGGCGCAAAAGAAGAGAATTGTTCGACGGTAACGAAGAGCATAGATTGGCACCTGAAGAACTGTCAAGCGATCAACTGTTGCAGCAACTAATGCATGTTAGAGATGTGCAGTTTGGAAAAAATACACCAAAGAGAAAGCGTGTAGATATTGAGTTGAATTGAAAAAAGAAGAGTATTTTCTTCAAGTTGCCTTACTGGTCTGGATTGAAACTACGACACAATATAGATGTCATGCATATTAAGAAGAACATATGTGATAGTGTCTTAGGTACATTGATGAATATTAATGGGAAGACTAAGGACACGTGATGCAAACCAAGGAGCTGGACATGCTGATCATACACATGGGAATGGAGCTGAATTTGCACAAGACGTTTTGTTGCACTTCTAGTTGCCCAATTACAAGATTAGAGCTAAACGTTTCAAGGAAGCACTAATGGGCGTAATCCAAGAGAAGTGGGCTGATTCTAAAAAGACCGAGTGGCGTCAAATAATAATCAAGGCTTAGTCCATGTCATCAAGCAATTGAAGAGGCCAATTAGCTTGCAAAATCGTGACCAGTTGGGTTGACCATAAAGGGTGTGAATTGGTGAGTTTGAAGGATATTAAAATGGGAATGTACTTGGTCTTGGGCTGGTTGATGTTAAATACATTCATTTAGACTTTAGTCATTATTGGCTGCCTTTGGGAGTCCAAAAGACATTCAACACCTGGGGACTTGTTTATGTTGATGTTTGTGTTGTTTTAAAGTTGAAGTTATGACTTCTTGCCTATCTTGGAGGCTTGTTTCAAGTATATATAGGGCATTACGAATTCTTGAAGGGATAGATTGTTTTTTCAGAAAATATATTATTTTGTGAGGTCTTGTGTTCCTCTTTGTTCTTGAGAATAACTGTGAACTTATCAAGTTAATCTTGTGGCGTTCAAACCAACAAACTTATCACTTGATTCTTGAGAGATTTCTTAGTTTCTTGGTGTGGCGTTCATCTTTGTAGTCTTGGTTTCTCATCTAGTTAGGTGACGGGTCAAGGCTCAACAAATCTTGTCTACACGTCTTGGGGTTCAAACCATCTTGTTATCGGCGTTTCGCTTATCATTGTGGTGAAAAGAACTTTTGTGGAACTTATCAAGTTAATCTTGTGGCGTTCAAACCAACAAACTTATCACCATTGATTCTTGAGAGATTCCTTAGTTTCTTGGTGTGGCGTTTCATCCTTTTAGTCTTGGTTTCTCATCTATTAGGTGAGGGTCAAGGCTTAACAAATCTTGTCTACACGATCTTGGGTTCAAACCATCATTGTTATCGGTTTCGCATCATCATTGTGGAAGTTCATATCAACACGGCTAATGCACGACAAGATTTAATGGAGATGGGTATGCACTTGCAGAGAAATAGTGCAATAGTGTCGATGCCACTTGCGAAGTACACCTTGACAAGAGATGAGCGGAAAAGTTTATGTGAGTGGCTGAAAGGTGTGAAGTTTCCTGACGAGTATGCATCTAACATCAGTCGGTGTGTGAATAAGGTTCCTCATAAAATTTCGGGTATGAAAAGCCACAATTGTCACGTTTTCTTACAGCGCCTACTACATGTTGCAATTCGGAGATGTTTAACGCCTGAAATACGAACATTGACTGAGTTGAGTACTTTTTTTAAGCAGTTGTGTCTACGGACGTTGAAAGTAGATGTCTTGAAACCAATGAAAGATGACATTGTCTTGATTCTATGCAAGTTGGAAAAGATATTTTCGCCAACATTTTTTGATATTATGATCCATCTAGCAGTTCATTTACCTCGGGAGGCTGAGCTTGCCGGTCCAGTACAATTTCGTTGGATGTATCTGATTGAAAGGACACTCAGAAAATATAAGAAGTACATGCGAAACAAAGCGTGTCCGGAGGGGTCAATTGCGGAGTGTTACCTAGCCGATGAGTGCTTGACCTTTTGCTCTAGATATCTTCAGGGGATTGAAACAAGATGGAACCGTGAAGAGAGAAATGTTGACGGTGGGGTGGAAGAAACGAACCAACAATTTGATGTATTTTCTCAACGAGTTCGGGCATTTAAAGCACCAAAATATATAAGATTGGATGATAAGGCTTTTGCTAGGACACGATGGTTTGTGCTTGACAATTGCAAGGAAACGAAATCATACATAGAGTAAGTTTAGCAATGGTCCTGGTTTTTTAGGTTTACATTATGTTAAATTTACAATGTGGATGATTAACAATAAATTTATTTTTAATGTAGGGAACACTATTATATGATTGAAAGAAAAGGAGGCCCTGACATTGAAAAAAGACATGAGGTCAAACGTAAGCATCTATACAATAGTGGGCATAATGCAAAAAATGGCTCAAACAAATTATATGATCTTGCATGCGGGCCTGATTGTTAGCTTAGATCGTATAGAAGTTGCATTGTGAACGGGGTTAGGTACCACACAAAAGAATATGCATAAAATCACACTACCCAGAATTGTGATATTATTGTTCGAGGTGAGCACAACACGTTGATGATTGAGTACTATGGTGAGTTGAACAACATTTTGGAGTTACATTACCTTGGTCCAAATTTTGTGTACCTATTTGAGTGCGATTGGTGGGACATTGGATCAGAAGAGGGAATACAAACGGATCAAGAATTCACGATTGTGAATACTTCTCGTATATGGTATGAATCTGACCCGTTTATCTTAGCATGCCAAGCTTCGTAAGTGTTTTACTTGGATGATCCCAAATTGGGTGGTAATTGGAAAGTGGTGCAGAAACTTATCAATAGAAACGTATACGACATTCCAACGGTACTAGAGGGAGATAACGAAGAAGATGACCAGAGAATCAACGATGATGTATACCAGGATCGTCAATGTGTTGGGGGTAATGGTGTCCTTGTTGATGAAGCAAATGTTGGAGACTCCACTCTATTATCATGTCTAGACGATGCGGCAATAGCTATTGATGAATTATATTTGTAACTTGATGCAAGCATGTTTATCAACGATAACCCGTCGAACGAGGACTATGATACAACTTCCAATGATGAAGAAGAGTTATCTAGCACGTACGAAGATACAAACTCTGAACACGAATAGTCATTTCCAAGTAGTAGTGATACAGACACCGACTCTGATGACGATATGTGTTAAATGCGGTGGCACAATTTTTGTGTAAGTACCAAGTGTAGGCACATATTTTATGAAGTTGGTTGATAATTTTTTTTGTGGTGTTTTTATGTACATTGCCATAGGTGCGTAGTAAACTACTAATATATTTGTAAGAACATTTTTTGTGATGAATGAGTTGCATGATTATTGTTATATTCGTTAAAAAAATTTAACATGCAATATGGTTATAACAAGTTTGATAAAAAAAAAAAAAACAAGTCTGATCTAGTCTTTTGGTTTTTGAGTTGTTAGCAGATTGATCATAGGAATGAGGAGAGGTAAACGCGAGTCTGTTCAAGCAGGACGAGTACACGGACAAGGAAGAGGACAAAGACGAGGACCAGGCCGAGGTCGAGGCCGGGGCCTTATTGACGAGAATGCTAGTCTGTCTCTCCATTCTAGAGTTGGTGATACGAATATTTCACTGTCGGTCCCCCACGAGTTGCCAGAGGGCCATCATTCACAACAATCTTTTGATCCCATTGACTCAGCGGCAGGATTGGAGTCACAAGGAGCCGCCTCAACCGCGTCATGTGAGTGCATACGAATTATGTGTATTAAATGGTATTTTTTGGTTTTATTTGGGTTTGTTATAGACATTTTACAAAATACTTTGCTAGATACAACTGACTACACTATTATGTTTTGCCTAACAGCTAGCACGTCTGTCAGACGGGTAACAGGTCGGAACAAATGTAGTAAGCTGAATAAAATGGTTGCTAAGCATGGTCCCATCATGTTAGATATCCATGCTAGACATCAGACCCCTGTAGGTGAAAATGCATCGATGTTCGCGACTAAGATCGGTGAGCTTGTTTGGAACATGTGCGAACTCTATCATGATTCTTGGACCGAGGTCCCAAATGACGTAAAAGATGCATTAGCAAACCATTTTAATGTATGACTCTCAATGTTTGAGGTAATGTTACTTACATAAATAATGTGACAAGGTTTTGACCATTATTTTCTTATTTATTATGTCTCAGTCATACATTCGGTTGGAAATCGAGGATTGCAATGTGGATAGCAATGCTGTTGATTATAAAATGAGTTGTGCCTATTCTAGGATTCGCTCCAATCTATATAGGAAGCATTACAAAAAACATTTTAAAGGCATTAAAGAAAGCGATGAAGTGGCAATGGCCATTGCTAAGGTTGCTGGGAGGGCAGAAATTGTGGATGGGATTGATCCTGCTAACTGGTCGCTGATATGTGACTCATATGATCGTGATGAATGGAAGGTAAATATATATTATTAAACTGATTAGACAATTAAGATTGATACGATTTGCATACAGTTGTAAGAATTTGATGAAATATGTTTCTTTGTTGGTTGGAATTCCTTAGAAAAAGTCAAAACGAAATGCAGAGAATAGAAGCAAGTGCGAAACAAATCACACGGCTGAGACATGTTCATTTGTCAATAAAATTCATAAGAGGGTAAGAATTTTGATAGCATAATATTATGAAAGTAACATTATTTACTTTATATGTTAATTATGTGTATTATGTGTAGAAAAGAGAAACTGGATCCACTCCCGATCCTGCTGCATTTTATAAGGATACCCATACAAAGAAAGATGAGACTTTTGTGAACTCAATATGTGAGAATCTACATGTAAGTAAATGAAATGTTTATTTTCCAATCGTTATTTTTATTAATGAAGAACATGAATAATTATAGGAATACTTCCATGAAGTATATGTTTAGCTAAATCTTACTATGGCTTGTGCAGAATAAGATGATTGAATTAACGGACGGAGGAGACATGGTTAGGGAGCAAGAAGTAGTAACACAAGTGCTCGGGGGGCCACAATCATTTTACGTTAGAGGAATGGGGTGTGGTCTCATACCTACCCCATCAAGCTCGTTTAAAAGGAATTCATTTGCTTGGTCTAAAATCCAAGAGTTCCTGATAAACGAACTGCGAGAGACAAAGAGCCAACTGGAAGAGTCAAACGCCAAAATAGCTAAGTTGGAGGAAAAACAAGAAAAAATGGAAAAGACTCTGGAAATGATACTGTCACGTCTAGGAGAGATAGAGAATCTTTCCAAAGGCTTTAATTTATCAAAAACACATATTAAGTAATTGTTAAAAAGCTTATTGATCATGATATGAAATTCTTGTTTCTAGGTCTGGATGGAGTTTAATTGGAGGTGAATCAAGTCAAGGCAACAGTTGAGGGAGCTTTGGAGTAACTTTGTAGTTGGGAATTTTTTGCCATTGTCCATTTGGGTTGTAGTAACTTTGTAGTTGGAAATTTTTTGGTAGTGTCCATTTGGATTGTATTTCTACCCGCATAATTGAACATATTTGGTTTGTATTTCATTAAGAGTTTTAGACATTTTTTGGTTTAAGAACTTTGAATTAGTAAACCTCTCTTAACATGTTAATCAAGGTTCCAAAACCTTGAATAAACAATGCAAGAGAGTATAAATATCTTTCTCAATTTTATTTCTAAGTGTATGCAGGATGCTAAGAGAGAAACATAGGCAATAGAGTCCGTCTTTGGTGAACTAAGCTCCGACAGTGGTTGACTTTGGTTTTCTTAGAGCATCTCCCAGAATATTACTAAGGGGAGTGTTCTTCTTAGACAATTTCACTCATTTATGCATTCAAGAAGAGATAGATGTAAATAAACACAAAAACTCGTTGAGTTCTTTATTTGCTATCTTTGAAGGTCGTCTCCTTCCCTTGTGTTGTTAAAGTTGTAGATGTAGTTTCTATTTTACGGGGCAACGTACTTTTACTATAAGCTTAGCTTCTACTTTGCTCTCTTTTCCTTTTTCTAGTAATGCTTTGGTCCATTTCTAAAGTATTTTATCTTCAACCGACCTAGGTGATCGATGACACAAGAAATGGGGAAACATTTGTCATTGGACTTATGCTTAGCAGGTATGTCATATTGAGTTTGTTTTCTTTCTGTATATGTGATATTTCTTTTAGATGTGGAAACATGCGTTTTATTGAATATACCAACTTTGATACTTTTGCATTGGAGATTATCGTAATTGTAGATGCTAAATTTTAGAACATTGTAATTTTTGAGTTTATTAGATGTTTCTTCACTAGATACTCTGCCTCTTTTGACTCTTTAGGTACTTCTTTTATGTTTAGGTTGCAATTTTTTTTTTAGTATGTGCTCATTTATTTATATGATTAGCATTTACCTGAAACATGTAGGCCCTTTTGTTCATTTTTTTTATGAGCAACATTAATGAATTTAATCTTGCTCATAAAAAAAATGTCAGGATGCAATTTTCCTTGAGATCTTGTCATGTACTCATTTTGCATTCGAAGGATATCTTTCCTAATTGGCTGGGTATGATAATTAAATTCATTGTTTTGTCTTGTGTAGGGCCTGATCACGGAGGACCGTGAAAATATGGATCCAGATGCAAGCCCATTTGCAAGGATCGTCAAAGAAATTAATCGCCAAGGCTTAAGGGAAGGCGCAAGTCTTGTGGAAGTGGTGTGTGAAATTTTCACTTATTTCCATTATGTATATCCTGGTAGATGTCATTATGCATGCTATATTAAAAAATTGCATCTTTCTTTTGGTGTATTTTCTCTGTGTTAGGCAATTGAAAATTAGTAGAGTCAACTGGATTTGAAACCAGGCCTTCCCCATACATATATTTTCTCAGTGTATAGGGAAAAGTTATACACAGTATATGTTATAATTATAATAAAAGATAGGGGCGATTACCGAAGGAATCCCAGAATTTGATCTTAAACTAAATTTTGAGGTTTTCATTGCATCATGTCTATCCTACAATTTGAAATTGTTGCAATCTGAATTTTGAAAGAGACTTTGTTAACAGAAGATAATTGAAATTGTCCCACCAAAAACAAAACAAAAATACCACAGAAGTTGTCCTTGAGATATATCTAGACACCAAAGATCTCTTCATTTGAACCTATATGGTATTTTGGTACTTAAAAGTCTTGCAAAATAGTGTCATTTTGTGGTATTCACGTGATAGGTTTTTAAGGGTTAGAAAGGTATTAAGTGCAATCTAAAAGAAGTATTTATAGTCGTGCAAAGCCTTTTGTTTCTTTGTGCTTGTTAACATAATTGCTTCTTTGAAATTATATAAATAATTTTGTTTTGTTTTTTTTTTTTAAAAACATTATTAGTGTCGACATAGCCGACGCTGATAATGTTTTATTTTTGAATTATCTTGGTCATTAGTCGACGCTAATAAACTTACCACACATCATTTGTGTTGACATATGGAGTTGACACCGTTAATCTCCCATCTTTAGCGACTATGTCGACGCTGTTAAGCTTGATATGATTTTCTATCATCAGCATTGACTCATGGTCGACGCTGATAATTAATCAAGAGCGTCGACCTTGCCTCTGGTTCCCCTTTAACATCGACAAGAAATAGTCTTCAGCGTCGTCAACCGTCGATGTTGTTGGATACTCATAAGCGTTGACGTCAAAAGGTCGACGCTGATAATTAATCATCAGCGTCGACGTTGTCCTTGTTTTAATACTCTTCAGCGTCGCCACCCCCCGTCGATGCTGTTGTGTAATTATCAGCGTCGACTCTTTGACGTCGACGCTGAAGACTATATTCTACCCATTTGCGTCTGACTTTTAGCATTCGAGGCTTTAGCGTCGACGGTCAATGCTGTTGATCAATAGCGTCGACTATTGGGCTTTTAGCGTCGACTTTGTGTCAATGCTAAAGAGCAATTTTATTGTAGTGGCGGTGCTGTGGGGTAAAGGCAAAGAGATGAAGAAGATAACTCAACTAGCACCCTCAAACAGCTCCCGTGACTCTGAGTTGATGGATATTGTTATCGCGTCTCCAATGGAAGAAAACGTCGACGTCGACGTTATTGTAACTACGAGTACTGCTAAACCAGATTGCCTGTCAACAACCTCTAATGCCCAACAACCAAGAAAAGACTAGATCTTTTAGAATAACTCCCTAGTAGAAAGGTACATATATATGTATATATTAAATTGCTCGATTTTTTTCATCTTAACATTCATCACCTCTACAATAATATATATTGGAACTGATGGAGCTATCATAGGATAAGGAAACAGCCCAACAACCAAGAAAAGATGAAGCTGCATAGATAATGATAGACACTCATTAATGTGATAATGTGTTGTAGTAGTTAACTTACATATGTACGTACAACGTCTGTTGATAAGTTTGTAAACATTATAAATGGACCACACTGATCCCACAGTGATTCAAGTGAAGTTATATATATATCGTCATTCAATTCTATATAGCCAACCGAGCCATTTTGTGATGTAAAGTCCAAAATATATAGCCAACCGATTCTCATGTACGTCCAGTCCCCCTCCACTCTTACGACAAACTCTACCCCCACTACATTCACGTAACAGATCTAGTCGATCACGGGCCTTTCAATTGGAAAAGAAGCGGGATCGAGCTTATTCTTCCAACCTATTTTGATCATTTGTATGTTATGAGGGAATATTACTATCCAATTGATGTTAAAAAAAATAAAAATAAAAAATAAAATAAAAAATCACGTCGTTTATATTAATAAACTTTGGGGTATGTGTCGTTAGGAACACACGACTACAATTTACGTTTAAATTAGTTATTTGTGTCGTTTACATCTTAAACAACACGAAAAATAAAAGATAAAAAATAAAAAAATGTTTTATTTGAAGTCCGTATTTCCATTAGTGATGGTTTTATAAGCTACTAGTTGAAAAAGCACGTGCAATGCAAATGTTTGGTTTCCGGTGTTATATATCATTATAAAGAGAAATAAAAATAAAAACATTATCATACACAAGAGAGTTGCTCAAAATGCTCGATCTCAACACATGTGCTAGACATTATTATTGAAGCAAGTAGTGTGAAAGTGGATAAAAAGTCTCAACATATATGTTGAAATTTGAAAAATAGATTATATAAATTTATTTTTAAAGGTAATAAAGGCAATGGAGATGATATGACCGATAACAATTGAAGACATAGAATTTTATGTGAACCTTGAAAAATAAAAGTAGAACGGAACATGTAAATAATACATTTATTTATAATAAGGAGAATTAAAAATAAAAAGATTATTATACACAAAAAAGTTGTTCAAAATGGTCTAAACAAATGTGCTAGACACTAACGAAATAAATAATTCAACAAAATTTAATTATTGTTTAAAACATATAAATGTAACTTACGATTTATTTTGTCGCGCCTAACGTTATTTTATTCGGTTAACATTCGCACATTAATGGTGTCTTTTATTCCAAAAGAGTTCAATGAATGTGATTTTCATGTTTTGATATAAGTTTTTTTTTTAATTTTTTTTTTATTCGAGGAGTTTTTATGATGCAGCACTCTACGCTAGAAAATTATGAGATGTAGAGTCCTCCACCACATAAAATTTTTCCACATCCAAGAATTCTCTTTACTTAAAAATATCATCTTACAAAGATAAAGTTAAACACTCAGCTAAAAAATAATATTAAGTTGTAATGAATTTCAATTTTTTTTGTATATTAGTAGCCATAAGGTGTATATATATTGAGTACACGATTAAGTTCACTTCCATGTTTAAAATAGTACCCTATAACACATAAATAATATTGGCATAGAGCATGCTTCTTTTTTATCGGACCCAGTTGTTAGGATACTGTTTGTATGAGGGACGAAGTTTACATTGATGTGCTTTGAAGATTTGAGAAAATGCAATATATTACTCCCTTTCTTGAATTAGACTTACTTATCCTTAAATATTATCATCCCAAACATATATAAATTAATCAAAGTACATTAAAATTTCAAAAAATGTTTACTACCTAGTCCTAGAAGTGAACATTTCAATCACAAAGCCGATGTTCTTATTGGCAGTGTTAACCCACGAAGTCTAAAATTTTATGATGTTATTGTGCTTCAATGTTTCAGCAGATGAATCTCAAAGCAGTGTCTTTGAAGATATTCTGGGCTTTGCAAATTTCATCACTTCCATCACAACGCTGCATCCTTAAATTGTTCTTTTAAAAAAAAAAAAAAAAAAAAAAAATTGTTAACGTGAATGGGCTATTAGATAATGGGTTAATGCAGTGGCGGAGCTACATATTGTTCTTGTAGGGGCAGTTCTAATAATTAGTTAATATAAAATAATATTATATTGTAATACAGTTTACTAAAAACTCAATATAAATACTTTCTTTACTCCAAACACCACAAAGAAAATATTACGTGTCCAATTAACTGCGTTCAACATTTAATTATCTATCAATGGTATGTAATTATATTTTTTAATATATTTTTCTTTATAATTTATAGTAATATCTAATACCTTGTTTAATTTGCTAAAAAATAAAGTTATTTCAAAATTATTTCTCAAATTTACTACATCACTACATATGTTGGTATCTTCACTTCACATTTAGAAAACATATTCTACATATTATACATTTCTAGTATTTGTTATGCTCTGATGAAATCAATTGATATGACAATACTCTTTATAAAACCATTAATCAAAGTAACAATTTTAATAATGCTTAATAGTTAACTCAAACTACATACTTGAAAAATCAAAACTTAATACATAAAATATGATCAGGATATTTCCTTAGCTTTTTTTTTTTTTTCCTTTTTGGCTATGTTCATGGCCTCGTAATGATTAAAAAATTTAAATGAAGTAAATTTTTAAGGAATTATATATAATATATTGTTTACCCAATCATTTGCTATACAAAATAAAGCAAAACATGACAAAATAAATAAATAAATAAAGCAAAACAATTAAACAAAGCAATGAAAAAGACATGGGGAAGAATTTCTACATTTTAAATCCAAATCAAACCTCTCGTAAATCCGACCCGAATATAAACAAAACGCAAGTGCAAAACATATAAAATGGAGACAGCTTGTAAGGAAAAATCTGAAACCTTCTATTGCGCTCCAGCTAAACACACTAGTAAAATTTATTTTTCTCACTTCCAATCAACTGTTGCCACGTTTTCCTTGTTATGTGCTCTCGTCAGATGCATTAGTCTCTTTTGAAATTCACACCTATCAACCCTACTTTTCCATTTACCACTTTTACACAAAACTCTTCTGCAACATTGCCTTCTCTCTAAAACCTTTCTTCTTCGCATTCTCCAGACATAACCTTATGTCTAAAGCCATGTGGCCATCAAAAACCCTGAAAAAAGTCTTCTACTGGTAAATTTTTAGGTTTCTTCAACCTTATCCCCTACTATGTTAATGGGGATAACCCAATCTTGTCTAACTTTGGGAATTTCCACTTCTCAACCAGTATCTTTTTTGTTCTGGAAACACGTCTTCCTCCAAATCCTCTATTCTCTTCTCTTATCTTTTTGTTTTTGTTTTTGTTTTTTTTTTCTTTTTTCTATGCCAAACCCTCTCTTGCTACTTGTTCAGTCTTCATCTCTATTTTAAACTCTTACAAAAACACATTTTACTCAAAGCAATAAACTTTTACTGGTTCTAAAACCATAAAGCTATAGAAAGACTGAAGTGCCATTGATCATTTTCTATTTAGACGAAAGACAAAACAAATGTGCAAAGATGTCTCTACATGAAGGCATGGTGGGGCAATGAACAATAAAAGTATATGAGATTTGGTCGGGTCCTCAACTAAGATCCCACTACAGGCATAGTCGGTGGTACTTGTGCCTTTCGGTTGCTCATGTCTGTTGCTCTCGTTTCGTTTTCCTCCAGAGCCTTAATCTGGGAATTTCTTTCGGTCATTAAATATTAGTATGTTTTATTTTTTTGTTCCAGAAGGAGTACAAATATTACAGTACTTTTCTATTCTAATTCTAACCAAATGAGTATTCAAACAATCAAGTCGACAAACATAATGCGAGAATAGAAAAGCATTCATAGTCACACTATAAAACAAACAGTTGCAAATACATAATTTAATCATTGAAGATAGTTTTGTTGTATTGTTTGTTATTAAACAGTTACAAATACACTATAGAGAAACTTATCACCATAGCACAAAATGTATTTGACAAATAAATCTAAAACATATAGAATTTACTCAGTGCAATTCTGAATTCCAACGAGAAAGAAGATAGATGTAATTGACGATTTCTTTTTGTTTGTAGCTTTTGAAGAAGAAGGACAATTGTGAATTCCAACAGGGAAGAAGATAGAGATGTAATTGACAGTTTGTTTTTGTTTGTAGTTTTTTAGGAAGATAACTGAATGTACGATTATCTAGAGAGTTAACTACTTGAATAAGGGCAAAAACATAAAACAACACTATCAAATAAGGATAAAATCATAACTCTACACTATCAAATAAGAGGCACAGTTTAAGAGGCATTCCTACTTTTTATATACCTTTAAGTAAGGAAATATAGTGTGTTATTCACCTGATATAAAACACAAAAATAAATACATCACCACAATCAAGGTAAATAACAACTCAGAAAATAATCATTCATTTATTCTTGTAATTAAAGTGTGGTGACCTAACTAGTATGTAAAATATGATAATAACAAATAGGGTTAAATACTTTTTTAGTATCTAGGTTTTAACAATTTTATTTTTCCCACCTAGGCTTCATTTGGTATCAAACATGGTACCTTGTTCATGGGTATAGACACAAATGGTACATCCGTCTATGTTCATGCAAAATTTTTAACGAAAATTCACGTGTTTGAACTAAAACCTGCAACGTGTCACTAAAATTTTTTAAAAAAATTAAATTTTAAAAATAAAGAAAAATAAAATATTAAAAAATCTAAAACTTAAAATTAAAATTAAAAATAATTCAAACAAAAAATAAAAAAGGGCAAGAGCGTGGCTCGAGCCACCCCTTTGAGCCCATCGGGCTGGCTTGTCACCCCCATTTTGCAAAAGGGGGTGGCTGGCCACCCCCATTTGGCATATGGGGGTGGCTGAACACCCTCGACCCCATGGGGCAAAATGAGGGTGGGCTGAAACCACCCCTATGGGCCAAAATGGGGGTGGTTTTGGCCACCCCTTACGGCTGGTGGTCTGAGGGGTGGTCGAATCACTCTCATGGGGCCAAACCCTACAAATTTTGGGCCTTTTGGGGTAGCCAATCCAACCCTCATTTTGGCAATGGGGGTGGCTGGCTACCCCTATTTTAGCCTATGGGGGTGGTTCCATAGGGTGGCTGACCCACCTTCAGTCCTCCATGGGGCAAAATGGAGGTGGCTGAAACCACCCCCATGGACCAAAATGGGGGTGTTTGGCCACCTCCTACGGTTGGTCTTGGGGGTGGCTGAATCACCCCCATGACCTTGGGGTTGGATCCGCCCCAAAAGGCCCAAATTTGTAGGGGTTTGTCCCCATGGAGGTGTTTGGCCACCCCTAAACCAGCCGTAAGGGATGACCGAAATCACCCCTAGGCTAAACGAGGGTGGGTGACCTAATTAGTATGTAAAATATGATAATAACAAATAGGGTTAAATACTTTTTTAGTATTTGAGTTTTAACAATTTTATTTTTCCACCTAGGCTTCATTTGTATCGTAGATGGTACCTGGTTTATGAGTATAGACACAAATGGTACCTCCATTTATGTTCATGCAAAATTTTTAACAGAAATCCACGTGTTTAAACTAAAACCTGCCACGTATCACTAAATTTTTTTAAAAAAATTAAATTTAAAAATAAAGAATATTAAAAAATTTAAAACTTAAAATTATTAAAATAATTCAAATAAAAAATAAAAAAAGGGCAAGGGTGGCTTGAGCCACCCCTTTGAGCCCATGGGGCTGGCTTGCCACCCCCATTGCCAAAATGGGGGTGGCAACATACCCCATTTTGGCCTATGGGGGTGGTCGGCCACCCATTTTGGCCTATGGGGGTGGCTCCATGGGGTGGTTGAACCACCCCCAGACCCCCATGGGGCAAAATGAGAGTGGTTTTGGCCACCCCCTACGGCTGGTCTGGGGTTGGCCGAACCACCACCATGACCCTTGGGGTTGGATCGGCCACCCCAAAAGGCCCAAAATTTGGAGGGGTTTGGCCCCATGGAGGTGGTTCGGCCACCCTTAGACCAGCCGTAAAGGGTGGCTGAAACCACCTCTAAGCCAAACGAGGGTGGCTAAGCTACCCCGAGGCCCTTAGGAGGTAGTTTCGGCCACCCTCATTTTGGCTACCCCCAATGTAATGCCCCACAATATTTAAAAGTATTTCTCAAAATATTTGGCAAAAGATTTTAATTAAAAACCTCCCCCATTTTTATAAACTTAAAATAATCTTTTTTTTTTTTTTTTTTTTAGAAAAAGACAACCATCAAATATTTGATGGATACCCTCAAACGTTCGATGAACAATGCAGTCACGTTTTCAGCAAGCTTGCGCATGCTAGGTAATAGTACATCAAATGTTTGATGATATTCCAAAATAGATTTTATGTAGGGAACTAGCAGCTCGCCTCATTCCCTTATAAAAGATGTCATACCCTTCAGAAAAACACATCAATTTCGCCCAAAGAAACTTTAGACCCTAATTCCAAAGATTGAGAGGAGGGTTTTGAGACAGAGACTTTCCTTTGAACAAGATTATTCTCTCCAAAGGTAATCTTCGAATTTATACCCTTCCCTATGATGGATTTCACTATTTTGTGTTACTATGATCATGTTTTGCTTTTCAGAGTATGTCATGAGGATTTGAAAATTCTTTGTGTTAACTTCTCAAAAAGTTGTTTTAAAACGTATGAGTTGTGTTTTATCTCTAAAGAAAACATGTTTACTATGTTACTAGATATTGCTCTGGGCCTAGGTTCAGTCGTGGTTAGGTTTGAGAGCAGTTTTTAAGCATTTAAGCATTTTAGCCATGATCAAACGTTCTTGGTCGAATGTTTGACCCTCAAGAGCAAACGTTCGATCCATTTCATTTAAGTATGATAATAATCATACCCAAGTTGCTCAATATTTAGCTTCTTTATGATCTTCTAATTATTAGTAATTGTAAAGCATCATTCTATTTCCTTATGAAATCGAATTCAATTAGGAAATGTGTGTAGACTGTATTTGAAACTATTAATTAATCTTGTTGGGAATATTTCCCTCAATCCAACCCATCTACATAACTTCTACTAGTGGACTGATTAAAACCCATTGGGCCTCAGTTTCAGTCTTAGCCTCGGTCTCAGCCTTAGTCTCAGCCTTATTCTCAGTCTCGGTCTCAGCCTCAGTCTCAGTCTCGGTATCAACCTCGGTCTCAGCATCAGTCTCAGCCTTAGTCTCAATCTCGGTCTCAGCCTTAGTCTTAGCCTCGGTATCAGCCTCAGTTAGCCTCGGTCTTAGCCTCAGTTTCAGTCTTAGTCTCAGTTTCAGCCTCAGTATCAGCTTCGGTATCAACCTCGGTATCAGCTTCGATATAAGCCTCGGTATCAGTCTCTATTTCAGCCTCAGTCTCAGCGTCAGTCTAGTCTCAGTCTCAGCCTCAGCCTACCTCAGCCTCAGCCTCAGTCAATTCAAGAAGCCTAATCTAGAAAGAGTTATTATCGATATTAAACATTATAATGAGATAAAGCAACGATGTGCACAGGTCCATGAAGATACGTCCTTATCCCAATGTGATAAGAAGGATAAGAGGAAGAAGAGTCATTTCTAAAACAGAATACTATTGCGATTAACTTTAGTCCCGGATAATCCTAGATGAACTCTTATCTCATCTAATTGGGGATAAGAATTCTACTCGGATTCCTACTGACAGTTCTATCATATTCAAATAAGAGAATTCTATTCAGACTCAGATAAGAAGATGTATAAGCTGAATAAACCCCTAGTCTATAAATAGGCCCATACTATCAGGTATCAATAGACTGAAATCTCTGCGCTCTTATTTTCAAAAGAATCAATCTCTCAGATCCTGACTTAGGCATCGGAGTGGGATCTAGCCGGCACCCCAGCAAGCCCTTTTGTTCATGTTCCCAGGAGTGGGATCTAGCCGGCACCTCAGCAAGTCTCTTTGTTCATGTTCCCTTTGTAACGAAAGCACACGTCACCATACCGGAAACTGTACCAACAAATCTAGTACAAGATTGCTATCTATATATATTCTGAAATATTAAACTGAGGGACGAAGATTGCTATCTATATATATTTATTAATTTCCAAGTATGATTTGTTGTTTAAATGACAGCATATTAGCAGCGGTGCTGATTGTTTGCGGGTTATACGCGGTGTTATGGGGTAAAGGTAAAGAGATGAAGAAGATAACTCAACTAGCACCCTCAAACAGCTCCCAAGACAATGAGTTGATGGATATTGTTATCGCGTCTCCAATGGAAGAAAACGTCGACGTTATTGCAACTACAACTGCTAAACCAGATTGCCTGTCAACAACTTCTAATGCCGATGGCAACCCATTGGAATCTTGTAGATTTTTTAGAATAACTCCCTAGTAGAATTCCTAAAGGTATATATATACTATTATTTTTAATTAATTAAATTGCTGGATTTTTTTCATCTTAACATTCACCGCCTCTACAATATATTTTGGAACAGAGCTATCATAGGATAATTAAGGAAACAGCCCAACAACCAAGAGAAGATGAAACTGCATGATGAGGATAAGAAACTTTAACGTACAGTCGTTCTGATAAACATAAGACTTTTTTTTTTTTTTATTCAAGATAAGGGAACAGGAAAAGGAAAAAATAAACATAAGACTTGATAGATAATGATAGACACTCATTAATGTGATACTGTTTGTAGTTGTTAACTTATGTTCATATGGTTGTAAACATTATAAATGAAGCTCACTGATCCCACAGTGATTCAAGGGAAGTTAGTCATTCTAGTCTATAGCATGTACTGTTATGATATTCGTTTTCTTTAAAAAATTATTTGCTCCCATTTGAAATGGTATGCAAAGAGTAACAACAAATGTACAGGAAGGATACAATAGAGTTCAAAAATCCTCACATTCGTTTTGTTGCGTTTTGTGCAAATGAGACTCGAGAAATCCTCATAATTGTTTAGTTGCATTTTGCGCTTGCAGTTTAAAGTTACAACAGTTATTTTACGTATTAGTAATCAACTGTTATTCTAACCATCACTAGTACTAGATCAAATGATCAAATTGAATGGTCATGATCAAATCGCTCCATTGACCTAAGCATAAGCACGTCTAGTGTTTTGCACCATATACCCAAGCATTGCTTTAAAGCAAATGCTTGAAGTGTGTTGGACATGTGTTGGGCCTTATAATTGCCAACATTAAATTTTTTTTATTTCAATGTATGATTCTCTTCATTCAATGTTCTTTAATACATTCAATTAAAATGTTCTCAAACCTCAAAATAAATATATAGAAATACTAATTTTGAAATGCTTTAATAGTAGGTCGATCAAGTCTTCCATTAAAACAAAGTCTACCCCCGCTACATCTCTCACCACCCTAGCTAAACCATTTTCTTACCGTCAAACTTACAAAGAAAACCACCCTTTCTAGAAAGCTCAACTCATTCCGTATATATGCGGGCTGCGTGGCCAATAACTCTTTGGGTTCATTGATGGGAGCTATCCTTATCCCAACAAATTCATCACAACTCTATCAGTCTCAGTAATACCAAATCATTCTTAGAATTCGTTTCTTTCGGCGTAAAATGATTTATGTGGAAAAATATTTTTAAGAAAATTATTTTGCATGCGGCGTTTGGCGCGTACGAAAAATCACCAATATTTTTTTATATTTTCAATCAATCATCTTAACTTATAAAAATTAATTTTTATTTACAACTTAAAAATATCAATATATCATATTAATAAAATCTCCTGACCACAGCCAAAACATCGTCAGATAGGGGTGTAAACGAACAGAGCCGGCTCGACTAAGCTTGACTCGTACTCGAATCAATTATTATATAAGTCGTTCGTAAACATGAAACTAGGCTCGATTATTAAACGATACAAACTCATATAAAATCGGCTCGATTTGGTTAATGTTCTTGAACAAGCTTGTATAAGGCTTGACTCTTCCGTTCGGGTTCGACTCGTATATATTTATTAATATATACATATATATTAATATATGTATATATGTTAAGAAAAAAGGTTATATAGTATATTATTTATTAAGTAACAATAGTCAAAATATATTACATACTAACAATTAATTGGTTACATAACTTATATGTATATTGTATAGTATAAATGAATAATATTAATACTTAATCATATGATTCATATGATCTAATGATTATAATTATCATAGATAATTTCACAAGTCACAAGTTTTTTTAATTCCGATATATATATATATATATTAAGCTATAACTACAAATTATAACCATATAAATTATATA
Organism: Betula pendula; assembly: GCA_900184695.1. Taxonomy (NCBI): domain Eukaryota; kingdom Viridiplantae; phylum Streptophyta; class Magnoliopsida; order Fagales; family Betulaceae; genus Betula; species Betula pendula. Next base: position 201,885 of record FXXK01000657.1, read on the forward strand.
ATATCAATTATCATATAAGTATACAAATTTATACTAATAAAATAATTAAGTATCTAGATACTTAGATAGTTAGATACAATGTATACTATAAAGTATACATGTAGATGTAGTAATATATATTATTACTATATGTCTACAATCTACAATAAATAATAGTATACTAACTAGTTAAAACATATATACTAACTACTATTGTTAATTTTACAATTTTAATATATGTTATCATAACTATTTACTAATATATTAATTTTTTTTTTTTTTTAGTATGAATCTGCCATATTCCATTGATAATAAATCCAGAGCATAAAGCTCTTACATCAGGACATAAAATACAGATAAACATAGTATAAAGCTGTTATTGTAAACCCATTTAAACCAACTAATCAGTTCATTGCGAAAAATCAATGGATCTTTATTCATTGAATTTGTTGACTTACTCTTTTCTTTTTCATCTATGTAATCATGGATGATCTCTATGGTTGCATAGATGTTGATACAGGTTTTGAGGGGGTAGATGATGATCTCATGGCCTACTATCTTGGCTATTACAACTGATGAAGTGGGATGTATTCTTTTTGTGTAGACTTCATAGTTAATCTATTTTTTTTTGGATATTGTTGTGATGTATTCAAAAACAGTGTTATGTATATTTGGCTAATGTCGCATGTGACATGATTTGTATAGCCATTATTTTTGTATATACCACAATGTAAGCTTTAATCAGTAGTATTTTTATTGTCAGTTCTATGTGTATTGATTACTCTCATAATATATGCTTCTGCTTAGTTTGTATTAAATGTGATATATGACTCTAATGTAATAGCTAAATGACTGTACAAGAGTACATTCTTAGAATAGTTGTAATGGCCATAAGAAAACATTTAAATTCTTGCATATTCAGTCATTCTTCTACTGTTCAATCATTCTACTGGTTTTCTTCGAAACTGGTAGCTAGCACTAATGAAAGCAAAACCAAAAGCAATAACTTTTGTGTAGACAAATGAACCCAAAAACACTCAAACAAGCAAATCACATACATATGTTCTAGCAAAGAAAATGAGGTAAGTGAAATGGCAAGAAAAGGGCAAACTTATAACAGTGAAAATTGTCGTTTAGTGTCCTCCTAGAATTTATTTGTTCTTTGATGAGTTTAGTTGAGAAACTTTGATAGAAACCACTTTGTGCAAATTGTGGTATTCAACGTGTATGTAGATATATGTACAAATATTATATTAGGGCCAAAATATTAAGCTTCGTTTCTATTGGCTTGATTCTGTGACCCTATAAAAAAAATTCATCTTAGCCTCTTTACATGCAAAGTTCTTTTTTTTTAAAAAAAAAAAAAAAAAATTGAATAAGTTTTATGTGAAAATCAAGCAGGTCTTAAAGTCATCCATACAAATTTTAAGAAATATGAATATAAAAAAAGAATCACATATTATAACTAATAATCCAAATTAAAAGGTGGGCAAGAAATTGTTATAATACAATATTAACAAAAAACGGTCATGAGTTTGATTTTATCCATGTCATCATCTTTGGCATTCGAAAATAACTTTTTCCTTGGTTGTAAATAAGCAATCTTTTCAACTGAAGTCTTTTGGCAATTGCAGGACAGTATTATTTTTCCATGAGGCATATTCCTAGTACAATTGAAAGAGCTGCATTACCTTGAATTATCTATTATAAGAACTTTATATGTGGCTTTGACAACTTTTCTATCACATTCAAATTCAATTTTTTTTTATTATACTTGGAGTGTCCAGCAATAATGTCTATATCTCTCTTGAGAAAGTGTGTTCTTGTAGATCGAACTAAGGATCTTGACTGAAATTCTATATTGGCTTGATTTATTGCTTGACAACTTTCCTCAAATATGTATTCTTGTATAAGCCAAAGAAGTCGGGATAATTACATATTGTTTAGACGTAAAGCAGCTGTATATGCACATTCTAGCTAAAAACAAATTCAAAACTTGTAAATGAAAGAAAAATAATGCATTTGTATCTTCAAATCACAATTCTAGTTAACCATTGGCAGATAACAGTAGCAAAATCATGTGTAAACCCAAGAGGCCAGGATTTCATCTAAATATTCTTTACAAGTGATATAGCACCTAGCTAATATGTCCACACACAATCAAAGACATTCAATTAAAAAAACTAACAAACTTCAAAAATTCAGAACTAAGAAAAAAATCCAATGAACAAATTTACAATCCGTAAACACAAAACAAAAACCAAATGCAATTAACAAAACCCATACCAATAGACAAAACAAATAAAACCCAGATGGGGATTCATGATTAATGTCCACACACAATCAAACAGATTCAATTAAAAAAAAATAACAAAGTCCAAAAATTTATCATTCACAAAACAAAAACCAACCCAAGAGTTGCTATTTGACAAAATAATCACATGAATACAACCATAATCATGAACTTAAGCAAATTAGAGATTACCAACCATAAAAGTAGCACAAACCTGTTAGCCAATTACCAAGTCGCCAAAGAAATAGGATTGCACACCTTTGCTGTAGGAAGTAGGATCAGAAAATGAAGAGAATGTGTGCTAATTGCATTAAAATAACTTCTAGCATAGGAAGACATACAAATACAGTCTAGAGTATTTAAGTAGTTACTTGTTTTCCTTTGGTGCTATTACTTCGTAGCAAAAGTTGTTATAAAAAACACAAAAGAGTTGTTAAGCTATAATTTGTTGGATTGAAAAAGTTCATTTGTCTTCATTTGGTGGTTGTTGAAGAGCAGTGATATTAAATTTACAACATGGTCTTGCGTGTGTATCAAGTACTGTAGCTCGAAGTCGGATTATGAATTCTTCATCAGAAGAAAGCGTTGCAATGCTTTCTATATTTGTGATGCCCTCCTATTTTCAATAGAGCAAAAGTAGATGAATGATTAAAAAATGAAAAACAAAGAGAAGGGAATATGAGTTTTATTCTTTTTAGCTTATACAATTATTAATAGTATGTTAAAGATAGAGAAGAAAAAAGAAGAATTATTTTAAAGTAGCAAAGGTTTCAAACAAAGAGAAAAATAACAGAAAATTAAAGTGTGTAGTACACTTGATGAGAAAGAAAAAGCAAAAAACTAAAAGTTTAACAATACCATTTGTATCTAAACAAAATCCAAGAATTATGTTCTTTTGAGTTTGCTGTATTTCTTAATCATTCAAAGGAGAATAAAACTAAGCTTGAGACTCCACACAAGCAAAGTTATATTGACATCTCTTACCAACAATTTTCCTTGTATAGAAACTTCAAGCTATAAAGAGTCCCTACTTGCAATTGAGGCATATCATTCCTTTCCAAAACCCCACAAACCAAGGAATCACACTTGCTTTGATTATTTCATCAATTGGACAAAAATAAAGAAATGCATATTAACAGTTAACAATATTCAGGGAATATTCTCTTAAAAAAATGTTTTGGAAACTTCATTCATACTTATTGATAATAGCTTTTTAAATTGAGTAGTGGTTTTCAACTATGAAGCAAGATAATCAAACCATATTCTTTGTATCATCAAAAAAATATTTTCTAGTTGTTAAAGAATAGTATACACAACTAAACACGTAAAAATCAAACATGAAATCCAAATTATCAAAACAATTAGCATTGAATAGAACATTGAAGCTTCCGTTTCTAAATAGATCTCATTAATGAGACATTACAGCTCACCGTCTATAAGATGATTTTGATAATTAATGAAGATATATTGAAGGTTTATATGATTGAATGCTTATCAAACTTAGATTTAAGCTGCTCTTGTTTTGGGTGGTCCAAAACATTAAAATACCTAAGATTCAAAACTTGTTTTTGCAATAAATTTTTCTTTTTAATAAATTATTATTCATAAAACCAACCACATGAAAATAACACAGGAATTCAACTTCAGGATGGATATAACAAATACAAAATCAAATAGAGATAACAAATACAAATTCAAATATTTTCTTATCTTACTCTCAAGACAAAGTGTGTAAGAGAAACATTTCTTCAAACACCTATAGTTCATTACCTTGTAAAAAATACTTTCATGCATAACCAAAAAGCAAAATCTTGCTTAGCCCACTCTCCATTCAGATGATTCTCAATCTAAAATTAGTGGGTATAACAAAGATATAAAGAAAAGGTAGACATTGCAGATCAAATAAGTTAATATATTCAGTTTTTATTTTATAATATAGTTTGAATTGTTTTTGGCAGAATTTGTTTTTTTTTTCTAAAGCAGTTACATTAGTTTTTTTTTGGAAATAAAGTAAAGCATATAAATTAGTTATTTTGATAGGATTGAGTAAGAAAAACATTTTCTGGAAGATATATATATTTTTTTAATACCTGAGTGGTTTCCAGCATTAATTTTGTGATTGTGCATGCCATGAACTTTTCTGCATGATCTCCAAACAAAGATGCCACCAACAATCCAATTGTATCATGTAACTCTACTTCTACTCGACATCTAAAATAAAACAATATATGAAAAATTTAGATAAGCTGATTTGAAAAAATATCAAACTTGTTTATTTCATACTTTAAGTTGAAGGTGACATATAATTAGAATGTACGTACCTTCGTTGGGCAAGAGCATTTGGTTCTTTGCAGTTTAGACAAAACAATGTCTCGTTGTATTCTATACCTGTACCTTTCGTACACTTGTTGCAAGCCATGTACCAAAAAGAGTGTTGTAAGTTACGAATAATGATTTTTGCTTTGATCCAAAAGCTGAGTTGCTGCACCAATTGTTTGTAAGAGTTTATAATCTTGATGGATTTTACTTTTTGAAAATGCAAATGTATAAGTTGATAGTACATGCATTCATAGAATGAATTTTTTACTTATTCTATATTATGATATGAGTAATTGATACGTTTAAAAATGTCTTATCGTTTTTGCTAACTCTAGTGCTGCAGCAATATGTGTAATGGTTTTCGTGGGTGCTGTCATTGAGCTTGATGAAGATTTGAGATAGAATTTATCAACTATTTCTTCTAACACATTTTGATTTGCAACAGCCCTATGTGAAGATGAATAATGATTTGTTAGTCATAAAGATATAAAATATCTTGAGAAGTAAGGCTGACAAATAAAGAGAGGTTAAATCATAAAATGATATAGTTTACCAGTCTTGTAGTGCAGCTACTTCTACATTGTCGGGGTTGATGATGAAGGAGTTAGATGGTTTAGTTGAAAGAGACATGCCTATGATAAATAGAAATGATTCATTAGATATATTGATCATAATAAAATAAAAATTGTTTTATAAGAGATCATACCATTATAGGATACAACTTTCAATCTTGCTGCGATAATGATAGGGCTGCTCTTTATGATATTTGAAATGGCAGCAGATTCATTTTCCACAAAACGATCCCACATAGTTAAAGATATAGGTTTGAGGCTATAACATATAAACAAAAATATTGTAGTTAACATGTATGCGAAATATTTTTGTTGTTTTTGTATATTATTTAGAAGAGATGTTTAAAATAAGAATGTGTTTTCTATTTCATAAATTTGGGGAGTTATTGAACAAAAGCTACTTGGAAATTGAATTTAACATAGAATGAATATTATAAAGAGATATGAACAAAGAAATTGTTAGAGATTACTTTTGGTGTGACGACCCGATTTCATCACCTATTTTTTTTGAAACCGAATAGACATAGAAGCTTATGTAAAGCTCACATCATTAACTCATAATCTGAGCATATCATATCAGAGTTAATAACATACATGCAGCGGAAATAAAAACATAATATGTGAGAGAACATAACTTGGAGCTGACATAAACTATATACAACAGTTTTATACAAAGACTATACAACAAAATAATGGCTAACAAAAAGCCACATATGGCTTAGCCAATTACATCAACCTGTTCATATAATACAACACATTGATGTAACAAAAGCTATACTACCGTGTGAGCCTATACAAAATATACCCAATGGGCGTACATCGCCCTCAGACATCATATCCCAAATATGCAGCCACTGAATCTTTATCAAGATCCGTCATACCTGCAACACAAGTATCATCTATGTAATCATAGAGATCATCCATGATTACATAGGGGAAGAAAAGAAGAAAGGGTGAGTCAACAGTTCATAAAGAATGAAGACTCCCCCGAGGGTTTTCGCAATGAGCCAAACTCTTATTTATGTAATCGCTTACAATATCAGCCACTCAATTCCATAAAAAATATTATTCTTTCATTTATTAAACTCAGTGTGGCTGATGAAGTAAACAACACATTCATAAAGCAATTTAAATCATTATATAACTGTAAATGTATGCATATGCTCCAAAATACGTTTGGATACATATACATATAAACCATCTAATGCATATCTTGTACATAATAAAAATCCATAACACATCATATGCAATTCAGCTGTAAACATATGCATAAGTTCTTCCCCTTTGAGAATCTTATGTATACCAATACATCTAGCATGACATACCTCTTAAATCAATACATATAAATCATCAAAACATAACCGTGCAATGCATGCTATGACATTCATCATCTCATTCATTCATTCATTCTCATCACTCTGGGACTTGTCCCAATGTCTTTCTTATGGATCCATCGCATTATATACATAACTTTGGAGGACTTGTCCTCCATTCATACATTTACATTTTTTCATCTTTTCAGCACCGAGGGCTTACCCTCCGAGAATTGTCTCGAACTGATGCTGGGGACTTGTCCCACTCATTTAATCTATTCATACAATTACATCTTTTCATCTTATCAGCACCGAGGGCTTGCCCTCCGAGAATTGTCTCGAACTGATGCTGGGGACTTTTCCCACTCATTTAATATATTCATACAATTACGTCTTTTCATCTTTTCAGCACTGAGGGCTTGCCCTTTTAGAATTGTCTCGAACTGATGCTGGGGACTTGTCCCACTCTTTTAATCTATTCATACAATTACATCTTTTCATCTTTTCAGCACCGAGGGCTTGCCCTCCGAGAATTATCTCGAACTGATGCTGGGGACTTGTCCCACTCATTTAATCTCTCATGCATTTATTATCACATATATCCATGCTCATGCTCATACATCAATGTTATGCTCATATCTATACAACTTTCAAATCTCAACATAACATCTTTTCTCAACAATCATGTCATAACAATTGAAATCAAAATCCTTTCTCAATCATCATCAATAATCATCTCAAAATATCAATGTAATCAATATTTGTAGTATTTCTTTCATATCTCAACACTTTCAAAATCACAACAACAATATCAATCATATCTCATCAAATATTTCATAAAACATTGAAAGTAGCAAGTAATAAGAAATCATTATCAAACAACATATGAATAGATGGCTCGACTTTTCCATAGCTTTAAACAAACTTTAAAGGCATTAAAATTCTATTCTTTCTCAACTTGTTTAGCATCTTTAAAATATCTAAAATCATTTATAAAATTCTTTGAAAACATAAAACGTATTCGTCCTCAGTGAGTAAAAGATTACTCACCTTAAGAGACCGAGAAGGATTCACAATAACGGCACCCGAGCTTGTTTAAAACTCCTCTTGTCGTTTATAGAACTCACTACAATTTAATTTAATCCAATCATTAGACCAAGGTTACTTTTAAACCTCATACCAACCATTCGTTCATTTATACAAATTTTATTATCCACTTATCATTCATTTTACATACCCTTTAAACCATAAGCTTAAGAAACCATTTAGGACTTCTAACTCCACCTAAAGCCTCTCTTCACATATTGCCATGAATCAATCTACAATCATCCAACCCCATTTCAATAGTACAAGTAAACTTTCAACCCCGTAGACACATACACATATCTCAAAATACCATCCCCAAGCCAACTCCATTCAGCCATAATTAAACCACAAGATAACTTAAAACTAACATCATACTTCCAGCAAAACTAAGCTAACAAATCCACTTCAATCATTCCAAAGCAACATACTAATAGGCCATCAAACAACTAAACAAAACACAAACTAAAACCCCAAAAATCCAGCCATCATTCAGCCCTCAAAACAACTTAGAAATCCAGAATCACTAACAATTAACATCTATTAGGTCACTAAAACAACCCATGAATCCATCATCAAGTCACCAAAAATTAACATCAATTAGGCCACAAAATCATCTATTAAAAACAGCCCAACCAAATACAATTTAACTCCAAAAATCAGCACAACATACTTTCAGAATTCCATTTAATTTACACCCACCTACATGCTGTCAAACCATACCCAAAACAGCACACAAATCAGCCCCAACATCATCCTAAAACCAGCCAACAATCAACTAACAAACAGTCCAACCCAACACAAATTAAACTCCCAAAATCAGCACACACATTCACAAAATTCCATTAAGTTTACACACATATACTTGCTGCCAAACCATACCCAAAACGGCACACAATTCAACCCATAATCCACCATTCATCTAGCCAAACATAGAACAAGAACAACCAACCAAAACCACTCATTTTCCACCAAAACTCTACAACCATTCAGCCATGCATTGATTCCCAAGTCTGTCCAGCAGCAACTCAATTTAAATTATTAAAAATTTTCAACCCAACACTTCAAGTTAACATGCATGGCCAAAGGAAGAAAACTTTCCCAACTAATTCAATTTTCGGACCTATGGAAACCCAAGCTGTTTTATGTGATTCTCAAGTGTTAAAATTAGTGGGTAACAATGAGAAATGTGAGGGAAGGTTAGGTACTTACCATCCTAGAAGACCCATGGCTGAATTCCTCTTCAACCCTTCCTTGGACAGGAGCTAACACTCACGGCCAGAACTTCCCATTGCAGAATTTCAGCTCTCTCTCTCGCCCAACTCTCTCTCATAGCCAACACTCATTCTTCCACACTCACACGGCCAGAATTGCTGGAAGTCACGGACAGCAGTAGGAACGTGAGTGAGTGACGCAGCAGGGGAGAAAGAAGAGAAAAAGAAAAGAAGAGAAAAGAAGAAGAAGGGAACTTGAGCTGGCTGGACGTGAAACAACAAGGAAAGAAGGGAAAGAGAGAAAGAAATGGGCTGCTGGTTTTGCTACGTGGAAGGCATATAACCTCTTGTCTTTTTTTTTTTTTTTTTTTTTTTTTTTTTTAATTTTAGCTATCATGGCTGTCCAACATGTGGCAACACATGCACCACATCATTAAAATAGCTTTTATCTTGTCTAATTTATATTATGACCCACACTTAGCTAAAATTCTATCACTTGATAATTAATGTTTTACCCTATGCTTAATTTATCTATCACATATTCATATATATTCTAATTAATTAACATTATTACCACACCAGTACCATACTTATCTTTTATTGATCAATATTATCTATATACGTTATTAATTCAAATTGTTCAAGGGTTTTTATTAACTAATTCCTTAATTATTTTCTTGAGTATAACATCCCTCTCTCCTTATAAAAATTTCGTCCTCGAAATTGTATCTATCATGTAATCATGCCAGCATGCATCTCAAGTTCATTTCTAGTTCATCAATAATTTCTCTTGATCCCATTTCCGCGTCATCGAAAGTAATATGATAGTCAACCAAATGATAAGTATTTATATCTCTACCCATCAATTCAAGTGTAGAAGCAATACTTTGCAACACTCTTGTTCAAACAGCCGTTACAATACCTTTTAACTTTTTGAAATCTTTATACATGCTCTCTTCAAATTGTTCCCATAATGCTCTAGGGTTGCTAGGATTACAATAAATTAATATTGTGGCAAATAAACATCTTAAACTGTAAGGCATTTGATATGAAGATGCTTCTTCTAAAGACTTCTCTAAACTATTGTCTGTTTCTAATAGTCCATGTAACAAAGCAGCCTTACGAAATGTAGATGCCACAATTCCACCAATCCTTTTTAAATCTTGAAATGATGACAGGCCCCTTACATGATTTAAGAGCAGTCGCAAACAATATCTTTCACCTTCAATTGGATTTGCTGCAACAATTCTACCAATCACATTCTTTTTTTTTTTCTTGGAGTCCAAATTTTATCTTGTTGATTCCAAACAAAATGCTCAGGAAATTCTTTATACAACAATGTTTGTGCATTTTCATCAACCATATTCCTGCGAAAAAATTCAGTCAATATTGATTTTGCTGAGAAATCATTGTTAACTACACGAGTGAGGTTGTCAAATTTGTTAAAAGTAATAGATTGTTGATCCTCAAGATGCAATTGTAGACTATAAACAGATGGGTACATCTCATTTAATGCAAAGCCATAAATTCTCCACATTGCTTCAGGAGGAGTAATCCAGCGAGTTGATTGAAATTGTTCAATCTCATCTACATCTTGGGAACTATGTTTTGAAATCAGATTGAAAGCAACACGATCATGGCCTTTATAGATGTATTTATAGAGATACTTAACTGCTTTAATCGTTGAACATATTTCTACATTTATATGACAATCGAATTTTGCAAGGAGATAAGGATTATATGGTACAACCCAACGATTGTCAAAATTCTTTCCTCTAACCATAGCATTTGTTCCATTATCTCGCCGTTTATATCTTGGGAATGAATCATTTCCTACTGTCGTTTCGGCACAAAAACTTTTTGGATAATGATTCTTGCAGGTTCCATCTTTCTTCATACATATATTATCTGGATTAAGTACACCATAAGGACCATGGATCATGTGTTTCACAATAGCTAAGTACAGATGCGAGTTTTCATATCTATTAGATAGTTCAGCTAATACAATATCATCAAATGTTTCTGATGCAATTATTTTTCAATCATTTTTTAATATGATTAAGAAATGAGCATGAGGAAGTCCTCTTTTTTGATGTTCGATTACATATACATAGGCAGCAATTCCACCAAATATCTATTTTTTGAACAATTCAATTTTTAATTCTTCTAATTTTGCTCTAAAGACTCGTGCAATCAAATCAGGTCTATTTTGTGCTTCTTCTCGTGGTCCCAACTCTTCTTAACTTCTGGCCAACTTGGGTTGCATGTCATAGTAAGGAAAATATCTGATTTTCCAAAACGTTGGACTAAGGCCATAGCTTCCATATATCTCTTGGTCCACCAATGAAAGAAGATGGCAAAATAATTCTACGTCCAACTTTAGAGCCACGAGTTTCACCAATAAGAATGCTATCAATAATACCTTCATAGGCCTCAGACCGAATTTCTTCTTGTTTAGTACGAAAGTAATCCAACCGTGCTGTTTCAATCTTAATATACATATCAACCACATATTGTTGCAAAAGGCGTCTTGAATGCAGCAAGATTGATTTAATCAATGGCCTTATTTGCAACTTATAACAATAATATTCACAGCAAAAAACTGCTCCTCGTTTTTTTCTCTTCTCCAGTGCTGAAAATATAAGAATTAATAAGGTTTCAATTGATCAAATCTTATTAAGCATATTATAAGTGAATAGCTAACATTAGAAGCTATGTATACCTTGTGTTACCTTCTCAAGTAGTTCAGTTGCTGAACTTGATGCTTGCGGATTTATTAATACTTCAATTTGGGAATGTGAACGCTGCTTTCCCTTTTCAAGTCTTTGCATTTCTTGATGCCAACCGGTATCTCCACAAGGAAATAGTAGAGGATATTGTAAAGAATCGTAACACCCAAAATAGTATTGCACTCTATGACTACACCCAGAATGGCTAAAAACAACAATGTCACGACTCCTATGTTGTTCAGAAGGATTTTCTTCTACCCAAATTGCTGCCACTTGTGAAGATGAGGGAGCATTATAAACTCGTTGGTCTAATGCAGCATTTGATCTTATATGGATTTGATGATTTTCTAAATCCAGCACATTCGTAAGAGTATGAAAGAAAGCACAATATGGGTTGACCTTTAATATATTTATTATTTTCTTCAAAATGGATGGATTTAATCGATTTGCATCATACATCCGGTTTTCAATTTCATGTTCGGTATCATAGAAATATAATTGCAAATAAGAAGGATGACCATCTAATGGCAATAAGTCGTTGATATAATGATAGACTTGACCTTGAACTCTGAATGTGTATATCCCCTTGTTACGTCTACATAAGTTTTTGTCATATTTAACACCAAAGGATGTCAACGCAAATTTGTTATTGAAAGTGCGAATGTATGTGAGAAATTCAATTGATTCTACTGAGTCTGAAGTAAATAGCTTATAAAGTTCATCGGGAACATCATTAGAAACCAATGAAATTTCTCCATCGGCACAGCAAAAACCTTTAGTCTCGTGATGGATCCTCTTTGTTTGACAATGTTTACATGTTGGTGTAGGTGGCAAAGTATCTGCCTTGGATGATATACTTCGTAAGATATACCTAAAATTTGTGCATCTTTGATGTTTGTTATCTGCAACATATAGAAGATACACAACAAGAGCACCAAATTCCAATTGTTTAGCATTTAACAAAAATTTTAAGAGAAATTTTGATTGAGAGATAAGTATAGGATAAACAGGTAATCTAAGCAATGTTATAGTCCATGACGGCACCATACCCATAAGCCCAAGTGCCATTTTCTGTCTAATAGAGTTGCTTGCTCCACAGGATTTAGACCCTATTTAGCATGGATTTCACTATTTAATGTTTACTAAAAGCTCAATTAAAACAAAAAATATTCATGCTAATTCAAAAATACTTACCAACTTCAAAGATATTACATACACTAATTTGATTCTTCCCTTTGTTAGACAAATCCATTATTGTTATGTGGCTACTTTGGTTGTCTGAAATATCGAATCAAGCGAATTAGCTACCAAAAATGGAGAAGTTGTATAAAGTTTGTATGATGTTTGTTTACATCTTATCTGAAGCAATGAACACTATCAAGCTGTATTTATTTGAGACCCTTTATGTATCACCATACCTAGTTTCTCCATTTGGCCTGACATTTGTTTGTTTCCTCTATCAAGCAAATTTGCCGTCGCAATGTCGCAACTTTGGTTGTCTAAAATGTCAAATCAAGCAAATTAGCTATCACATGTTAACAAGTTTCAATTAAGAAGCTACACACAATACTTGCCTATATTCCTTTGAGAACCTTCATTTATCATTACACCTAGACGTTGCATGGTTGAATCAGTATTTTTGTTCACACAAGCTTCTTTATCTTTGTTAAGCTTCTCTTTCTTTTTATCTCCATCCATCGTAAACCATCTCTTTCTTTTTGGTTCACATGCATCTTCATCTTGACTTTTTTCTATATTAGGTCCAACATGGTAATGAACACTTGCTTCTCCAAAAGTCCCTCCAATTGGGGTTACAACCATCGTCTGATTCTTAATATTCCCTTTTGCAAAAGCCTTTTTTTGTGCATACATCTCTCCTGCGATTGGGGTTGCATCCATCGTCTGATTCCTAATATCATCTTTTGCAAGAGCCTTTTTCTATGCATACATCTCTCTTCTTTTCTTACAAACTTCTTCTTTTTGTTCCTCAGATAATGTACTATACCAACCTCTTTTTGGCATTGTATCTTTCCTATCACCTTTATTTAATGTGACATAGCAATTAATTATTACCATATATCTAATTTAATTTAGAAAACCATTATTCTTGCGCATATGTAAAGTTAGTTGGTTTTGTTATTGCACATATGCGACCATTGGTTTTAGGTTTTTGAAGAATGAGGGATGGTATAAATCAATTGAAAACATAGAATGACCAGTTTGCAAATCATTTTCATTCCATACAAATAATATTAAGGAAGAAAAAAAAAAAGTTGGCATGCATGAATAATAAAAAAAAACTTACATAGCACATAATGAGCTAGCCCTCTCCCCCCCCCCCCTCCTAAAAAAAAAGAAAAAAAGAAAAAAGATTAACTAAACATACCTTAAGAGATGGATCAATGCACTGGAAATGATATGTCCACGGACAGCTAGAACCATGCACAAAGTTGTTGGCAAAATCACAGATCACGCATTCAAAGCAATACTGGAAGGAAAGGGAATGGTATAGAGCAAGGGACAAAATAGTTAGTAAATTCTTCACAAAGCAATACTGGAAGACAAAGAAATGGCATAGAGCAAGAGACATAATAGTTAGTAAAGTCAATGGCATTTGTATTAATCTAAAGTTTCTTTTTAAATAGGTTATATGTTGATGCAAAAGATGAAATCTTTAGAACAGTTAATCAGTGTGGATCACATTTAAGCATTTTTTATGAATGTTTTCAACCTTTTTTTTTTTTTTTAATGAATGTTTTTAACTCTATCTTCACTCTCCATTTTTTGAGTAATCAAAATAATGATAAAAAAAGAGTCATTTTAAACTACCAAAGGCTTGAAAATAAAAAAAAATAAAAATAAAAAGAGGATAGAAAATTAAAGTCATAAGATACACTTTTAATGAAGAAAGAAAGACATGAAAATCAGAAGCATAAAAACACAAATTTTGTGTTTTTCTTTCATCTTCCTCCATTTTCTCAACCACCTAAATGTAGTGATGAAAATTTTATTCATTTGAATAAAAAATATCTCTTAAATCCCTACTTGGTTCATAGTTTAATTCAATTCTGATTTGTAGAAACAAAGTCCATAAATTCTCTTTTCTTTCATTTTCCTTCGTTTCTCAATCATTCAAAGGACAATAAAACTAAATTTTATCTCACACACACAAAAAAAAAAAAAAAATGTCTACCTCCAAACCCTATCCTATTTTCACTTTATTTCAATCACACATGTAATAGCATAATGCAAATCCCAAAAACAAAAAAAAAAACAAACAAACAATAACAACAACAACAACAACAACAATAATAATAGTTAGTAAAGTTATTGACATTTGTATTAATCTAAAGTTTCTTGAAGATGGAGAAAAAAAAATTGGGGTTGGATCGCTTTTGCCCTAATACATTTGTACAAAAATTAGATTAGCGCGGCGTAAAAGGTATACCTTTTTGCTAATTGTAGTGGTGAAAGCTAACATTGGTCATTATTAGAGGCAGTTGTTCCACACTTGAGAGGCTCCTTAGTTTTAATTCAACTGGTTTACTTTAAAGAACTTTATCCCAAGCATCAAATTAACACCATTCACTGTCTAAACATCATAAAGGATGAACTCTATAAATGAGTTCTACATAATGTTTGAGCACCATAGACCAATTAATGGGACTTTGCTATTTTGAAGTGGTAAATAAAAATATGCAAATGAACATACATTATTTTCTCTGGCCCTACTTTTTGTTTATAAATTTAAATCCATTAGTGAAACTCTGTCTGCATGGACTCATATTAGAATTATTGGTAGTAATAAGATGAGGTGCAGGTTTAGATTGATCCTAACAGAACACCATGAAAATGTGATTAATGCTAAAATATTCATCTTATGTAGTTTTTGACATCTTATGTACTTTTTGATATCAATAACTACCTCCCAAGTTTCTAATTCCTATCATAAATTTTGCACAAAGACAAGTTTCAGCAAAATTTATCAATTCTAGCTTTTCATATTTATATATGGCCGGGCAAAAATGTTACTAAGAATTTTGCTGTGAATAGGAGGAATTAAAATTTGTTCAAAGCCTTCAACCTGCTTCTAGATGCTGCAAAGAGAATGTTTAATTTTGTAATTGCTTGTTAAGTATTTAGTTTACCAATTTAGTCATATGGAAGGGGTTCATTAATGCAAATTTCTGTTATAATGACAAACCGGGTCTTGATAATATAGGTTGAAAGTTTAAAACCTCTGCACAATAATCTCGATATAGTTATGAGATGTTTGAAAGAAGGCAATTTTTTAGGATTGGGGTAATCCGTGTTTAAGTTGAGGTAAGCCGAGTTTAAAAGACAATGTGAATTTTCTTCCAAGTACCTTTTGCTCAGAATGTGAATTCCTTTTTAGATAGATGGCAATTTACATTTCATTAGTTTGAAAATGTGATTTTTTTTTTTTCAAAAAAAATAATAATAATAAGAAGAAGAAGGTTGATCCCCACTTTTCATTGGAATATTGAAAAACTGTTACAATTTTTACTTCTCTTTCATCTTTTTCTTTTCTACTATCCTCAATTTTCAGCTTCCTATTTTTAAAACCAACACTTCTCTCTCCTCACTGTCTTTGTTTTCTCCTTTCGATTTAATATTTTTATACAACATATCTTTTACAAAATGTCTTCTTCTTTTTTTTTTTTTTCCTTATTTTCAAACAAAATCTTGAACAATTTTTTTTTTCCCTTAGATAAATGCTTGCTATAAGAATTCAAATGAATATGACGCTCATATCATAAATCCGGTAAAAGGAAGTTGGCCTAAAAAGATAAATATTGAGAATTGGAAAATTTTAGAAAATTAAAGATTTTTTTAAAAAAAGGGCAAAAATATTTTAGAGAACGAAAGATATAAGTAAGAGTGATGATTCTATAAATTAGGCTGGTTTGATTTTAAGCCAGTTAAGTTAATTATAATGAACATGATAATTATAAATGATAATCATAGCAAAGTCACAGTCAAGTTCCAACGAAATAAGTACAAAGAGAAAAAAGAAAATTATAACAAATTAATAAACAGATCATGAAGCAGCTAGTGCTTCAACCCAAACAATATAATTGATCGTGATTTATGGTTTGCAACATCAGAAAGTCTGTTTTTTTTTATTGTACTTATGAAAACCGAAAGTTTTCTTTCTTTTTTTTTTAAAAAAAAACCCAACCTATCAGTCATCAATAAAGGCATAAATCTTATACCGTAGTTAACTTGAAACAGCTTAAGAGACCATAATCAGGAAAATTCACGAGAGAATCGAATCATCCGGAACAAATTTACAACAAATCAAACAACAACTTCGTGGAAGCATGAACACAGCCAGCAGACCACAGATAGCCACCCCACCGAGCATCTCTCCTATGATAGCTCGTTTATAACCACAAATATTATATAATATATATAGTATATATATATATATATATATATATATATAAGAGGGACAAGAAAATAAAGGTGTGAAATGACCAAAAAATAATATGATAAATTTTTTATTTCTTAAAACATAACATAAGTAAAAGTATATATATATATACCATTTTCTCAAGGTAATTGTTCCTCACTATTCCTTTCATTTTTTTTTCTCAATCCGTAATCATATGAGTTGTTTTGATGTTTTGTTTATAATCATATTTTATAATTGTTTTGATTGTATTTTCTTATTATGAATAAACGTTTTGATTATCTTCTATTGCTAGATTAATTGTTTTGAAGAAATAAGGATTTTTAAATGATTATTTTCAAAAGTAGTAATACGATATTTTGTGTTGTTTATTGTTTAATGATTTTAAGACAAAGAATTTGTATTTGGTTGACGTTATAACGAATTTATGTATTCAAATGGTATTTTAAATCAACACAAACACACACATCGAATTATTTTATGTTTGTTTGGGTAATCAAGGTTAACTAGTCCTGATAATCTCATATCAAGAGCGTGACTTTGAGTTCCTTAAATTATCCCAAAATGTTTTTGATCGTTGTCAAGAACCCTAGGAATGTTTGAGGTTGTTTGGATGCATGTTCGGGGCTTGAAACTGGTGTTGTAAGACATCAAGATTGATCTTGACACTGGCAGGATCAATCCTGCCAAAGTAGGATGGATCCCAACAGGGAAGGATCGATCCCAAACTGTACAAGATCGTTCTCAGCCTTCTGTTTTGGTTCCTGATTGTCCATGATTGATCCCAAACAGTCCATATTGATCAATGATCCTTTAGGGTTGATCCTAACTATTTTAAAAACTTGTTTTAGGATTTCTATTGTGTGTATTAGGTCTCTAAGTGTGGTTTAGATTGTGATTAGCATCTTGTTTGATTATAGGTTGGTTTGCAGTGCAGGAAGTTAGGATGTCTGAGGATTGATCCGAGTGGTCAAGGTAAGTGATATACTTATGGAATGGGGAAAAAAACCATTTTAGAGCATGTTATTCTGAAATAAACTACTGAGAAATTTTATTCATATTTTATTATGTCGTGAGCTTATAGATTTTCGTTGCATGATTATATTTTCAAGCCTGAATTATGTTTTATTTATCAAACATGTTTTAATAATGAAAGATAATGAATTCATGTAATTAATTGATAAAAATGTAATGAGACTTACGACCACCCTAACTTAGGGAGTCGGTATGATAAGAGATTCACGATTACCAGTGAGGGTGCAGAGATGATTACGACTACCTTGTGATAGAATGTCGGTATGAATGACGATTATCCCAAAAAGGAAATCAGTATGCTTTACGGATTACTCGGTAACAGGTCTTCCGACATGGGTACGGTTACCTTGTAATGGGGTGTCGGTAAATGTTATGGTGGCTTGATGACCAAGGGTCTCTGATATGGGTTACAGGTACTTTGTAATGGGGTTTTGGTACGACAGCATAGCCAGTGTTTGACGGCCTCGTGGCAGGGGTACCGATATGTTAGAGATTGCTTAAGAGAGGAATCCAATATGTTATGTTGATAACCTCCACTTTACAAGGGTTAATGTACAAATACGACAGCATAGCCGGTATAATGCGGTAGTTGGTGTACCAGTATGTTACGGTACTTGGTGTATCGGTATGATGCGATACTTGGTATGTCGGTATGTTACAGTACTTGGTATACTGGTATGTTACGGATCACCTGTGAGATGGGTTTTCGATATGGTACGACGGCATAGCCTGTATGTTACGATATTTGGTGTACTGGTATATTATAGATCACCTATAATACGGGGTTTCGATATGGTAAGACAGCCTCCACCATATAAGGGTTAATATACGGGTACGATAATGTTATGGAATAAGATCATAAAATATGCTAAAGAATATATTATATGTATATCTGTTAAGATTCCATGTTTTATGATTTATATTCTTGAAACTGTTGTCGCAAAAATTATGTTTTATGATTCTCTTAGACTAAAACCATTATTTTATTAGCATAATGGTAGGGACCGCATATTTTATGAAAAGTAATGAGAATGACAGATAGCTTTATTTGATTACTCTTTTTATTGCACTAAAAGTTAAGCTCACAGCACAAACTCGGTTCTGAGGTATCTTACTTACTAAGTCGTGGACTTACCTAATTGTTGCTTTTACTTTTCACCTGCTAGACATTTATTGTCTTTTAGATGTAGCAGGTTTTCAGCAGAGTTAGAAGGCTAGAGTCATTCTTCCAGCTTGAGGATGAGCGATGAGTCCATAGAGTTTGTTGGACTAACTTTTATTATTATTTTGTAAGGTTATTTTATTAGTGAGACTTTGTAGTAGTTACTCAAAGACGTATAAGGTTTATGCATAGAAATCAGATTACTATATTTATTTCTAGTTCCGCATTCATTTTACTCTGATAGATGTTTAGATCTATTAGGACTTATTTACGAAAGTAAGTTTTGGGAGGCGCTTGAAAATTTTAAATAAGTCAGTATTTTTATATTAATTTATTTATTAAATTTTTGGGATGTTACATCAAATCAGTGGTTATACATTTTCTGTATGTTGGGTAATCAACATGTAGCATTGTGGAAGACCACTTTTCAAGAAGGAGTCAAAGTCCTTTGTAGGAGAACAAAGAGATTAGAAAATTTTCATTGTTTTAAGATCAATAAGGATGATTATCCCGTGTTTCGAGTCCGAGCGTTTTCATTGGTATTTAAGTAAAACTGTGTATAAGGATGAGTTGAATCTTACATGGTACATTGGGATAAATCATAAGATTTGGATTCGAATACTAAAGGAAAAAGATGTGGTAAACAAAGTGACAGTTAATCATCTTTGGTTCAACCATGGAATATAGGGGTAATATGGTAATTGAATAAGTACGTTATGAAAGATTAATTGTTTATGACAAAATATGATTTAGAGTTCAATCACATTTATTTAGTCAAATTATCTGTGATTTTTAGTCAATGTGATGAGTCTCTTCTTGAATTGTTGTAAATTAACTAAGTGATAATGAGTTTCAGTTATTTATTTATTTATTAATTGCATGTGTTTTTATTTAAATAAGACATGGGCCAGAAATTAATATTTATATTAATTTGGAATGTTTTATTTATTAAAATATGGGCTAGAGAATTTAATTCTCAAGGGCCATTAGTTTGGAGAAGTTTGAGCTAAGGAATTAATTCATAGAACATAGTCTACATAAAATGAGCATTGAGCCTACAGGATAAAATCAAGGGGCCTGTGCAGTTATAAGAGAAGACTAGGCTAGGGTTAAAACCCTAGCCCTTGCGCATAGGGAGCTTATAAGCTCCCCGTGGCCGTGAGCTTCAAACTTCTAGAAGCTTCTGGATTTCTCTCTTTGCCTTTTCTCTAAGCAGACCTACAATTATAAATAGAGGCTCAGTCAGCAGCAGAAAATTGACTCATTGGAATACTAGTTTCTACAAGCTGTAGACAATAAGCAATAAAGTATTAGTGAGTGGTTTTTGTAAAAGATAAATATTATTATCTTTCTTTTAATTGTGAGTCCATACTCACTGTCATGTTCAGCCATCAAGAAGAAGACTTGGATTTTATGAAGAACAATGTTCATCATATTCTTCATATTCTTTGTGTTCTTGGAGTTCTTCGACCCTTTGGAGATTTTGGAGCTCTTGGTGCTCTTAGTGTTCTTCGCGTTCTTCATCAACTTCGAAGATCATCAATAACAAAGACGCAAAGATGAATTCAAATAGCTCTAAATGCCTAAGGAGAGGCCGACAAGATTTGTAAATAAATCTAACTTATGTTTTATTTTAATCTTATGAAAATCAGTAGCATGTTCCTCTTAAAGTTTATTGCTATCCTAGATCAGTTAGATCTATTCAAAGTTTTTTGTCTTGGGCTACACAACGTTTCTTGTTAACATGGTGCACTATCCCCAACAACTACCCTACTGGCTTAGGTGTCACTAGTATCCTTGGTGGGGCGAGTGTTAAGTTATGGTTCGATCGGTCTTGAAAGAGCGCCTGTGATTCCCACTGTTTAAGCTCCTCCCGAGCGATGTCCCGTGAGTAGTTGCTACTATGATCACGCTCAGGTAGAGTAGTTACAGTTAGTCGTACTCTTCTATCCTTTCTCTCTTAAAAAAAAAAAAAGAAAAAAAAATTGGAAAGAAAGCTCGTTTCCGAAACATCACGCATTCTCGAGAAATGAACCATATTCCATCCCAAGAATTTCCAAAAATAAAAAAACCTGAACTTAGTCATGGATCATTATATTGCAATATGCCTATAGCTGACTCCCACAAGACTGAACATGAGACATATGCATAATATTAATTTCCAACCACTTGACGAAACTAGCAAAAAATTGAAGCACCCTTCAGTTATAGAACAACACATGGATATTTTATTTTTATAAGAAAGAATATGCTTAAAGAAATCCCTCTAAAGTCAAAACAGATTTTCAATTGTCTTGAAATATAGAAAAATAATTAATTTCATTGATAGACATTCATATGTTGTTTTCAATTTAATATCTACATTTGTTAAAAAGTGCGCAGATCAATTTGAAAATTACGTACACTCACCTCATCAGCCATATCTAAGTGCCAAAACATCTTCGAGAAGAAACTACTAGCTATGAAACAGCTGGAAAAAAATATCAAAAAACAAATAAAAAATACTAAACATATAGGGACAGTGAAAAAATAATTATGGATGTCAAAAAAAAGATCATGCGGCGGAGAAAAAAACACTCTCTCATCATTGCTAAAAAGAAAAAAAAAAAAAGTGTGATCATCATCATCTATTAATAGACTGAATAATTATTTTTTCAGTATTGGATGCTAGACTGAAGTAAAGGTAAGCTGATTGCTACAAATGTGCCTGCCTTGTCCCACTAGTGTCGGAAACTATATACAACTATATTTCAATGGTACTCTTACATCTGACTGAACGTAACCGTTACTCCAGGAACATAGTCCATTGGTTTACACAAAGCGTACCGCTAGTCACTATCGATCAAAATAATATTCTTTGAATATAAAAAGAAATAAATCAAAAACAATATTATTCTCTCAATGGACCCACTAATCACTATCAACAAAAGTATATTTGGTTTTTTTATTTTTTTCTTTTACAAGCAAGTGAAGCAACGTAGAATCTCTGACCCCATAAATTCTTACAAATCCTAAATCCTAAAATCATAAACAAATGGTCAAAAGAAGCACAAACAAACAATAAAAATCCTAATCAAAATTTTCACATTTTTCCCCAATAATTTATGGCTTTTTATAAATGCGGTATTCCTCCTCCAAATTAAACCCTAAATCACACTTTATGCTCTGTTCCTTCTGAATTAGAGGTCTTCCAAGCTCTTTCAAGTTTTAGCTCAACAAAGGCCCCTTGTAACGCCCCGATTTCTATGCAATAGAATCGTAAGCAAAAACCTCCAGTTTCCACGTGACATTACTACCTCAGAGATCACTTTCGCAGCGGATATATTTTTTTCTTTTAAAAACATTAGGGAACAACTGAATTACACAATAGAACTAACTAAAATACCTCGTGAATTAAAAATACGGTAAATGTTTTAATATTACAAATATGTGCATACCAGATGCACCAAATAAAAGATAGTTGCAGTATATGCCATAGACAGCATACAGTTGCAACATCACACTGTTTAGATATATTACAAATCATAATTAATAAAAATCAAAACATACAAAATACGAAGAGACATATATATAACAAAATGTTGTCTCTTCCGGGATATAGCACATCCCGACAAAGTAGTGCCTAATAGTCATCAAAGCTAACAAAGGGGTCTCTGCCTTCGTCACCTGTATCACAGTCTATGTAAACATGACATCATCACATTTACATAAGCAAACAAGTGAGTCTACTGCATCCTAATATAAACAGGTAATTAATTTATTAAACAAGCATATGACAGATATAATGAATGGGTTTTCATGCATTGTTGTGAAGGCTTTATTCAGTTTTAATGCAGCATAAAATTACACTCAACTCATAATGGGCTAACCCCGGATTAGCGAACGTTACACCTCCCCCACTTAAACAGATTACTGGTTTGCACCTGGAACCGACTTCCAGCGTTAGTTCTTATTACCTGGTTTAGGGACCCGAGGTCCACTGGATCAGCCCTCACACCCCTGCTACCGACCAGCTAAATGTCACATCATTACCAATTCACAGAATATGTAGTTGTAATGTATGAGCAGTTTATAATACATGCATATGAATAAAGCAATACTTAATATAAAAGAAAACAGCGTCAGCCCCAGTAAGTACTTCCATACTTACACTTTTCCCCGCAAAATAATAGTAATCTACCACTGCCTAGCAATATGGATACACAAATAACATATATTAGTGACCAATCAATAACAATAGGTCAGTCTTCAGGATCCTTGCTCCTTAGCCTTTATTATTATCCATCACTTCATTTTCATTACTTGATTTTATCCATATATATACTCATACATATATACAAGTCATATTTGTGAGTATTCTCACATATTGTCCATAATTTATTCAAAGCATTTAACTTATGAAATCCCACATAAATGAGGACATGTCATAGGATCCCGTTGACAATAATGTAAATCATCCAATATTGCACTCGAATATCCCACCGAAGTAAGAGCATAATTCGAGATGAGTATTTAAACAAACAAGAGGTAATACTGCATAAATGTCCCCACTATAAGTAAGGACTTATTATGAGTTATATGTACAGTATTGAAAGAATCTTTTATAGCCAATTTTCACTCAACTTCATGTTTATACTGTCGAAGGGCAGGGACACCATGACGTTTAGACATGAGATTGAGTGTTATCCACTATAAGATTAAAAATAACAATCAACAAACAATATATAGGTTGATTTTACAAGTCCTTTAAACCTTTTCCATTTCCTTTAAAACAAGCTCCGCTTGCTTTTGATTTTAGTATATGAGCATATATGATCCTTGAATCAAACCAATGATAAATATACATCAAATATATATATTAGATACATCAAATAAAAGCAAAGGAAGCCATCAAAACCGGTTAGCATAAAAAATCACATAAAAATACTCTATAGAGGCCGAATGGGTGTAGGATGAGTTGTTGTTTTCTCATGATTCCAAAGCCCAAAGATCAATGGAAACATGATATAAAATAGTTTTAGAACCCTCATAAGTGATCATACACAGCCTATGCAAACAGGTTGTGAAAAAACCACAAAAGTTCCCCAACACCCCTCTATTGAGCTGGTTTTGAAGCTAGTTGAGGAGGATGAAGCTTTCATACCTCAAATGGACTCCAAAATGACTTTTAAAGGTTGGGTTAGCTGCTGGACACCTCAAGCAAGGTTGTGTATAAGTTCTGGACAGTTTGGAGAAGATTTTCTCAAAAGCCCCTAGGTGCCGTGAAAGGGTGTGAGTGAGATGAATGAGGGATTTTTCTGTTTTTGGGTGCAAAGGCTGAGTGATTTCGGTACTGGGGCTCATCTCACATTTATAGGAGAAGCCAAGGCTTCTAGATGGCCAGCACACACGTCCAAACAGCCTTGCTTCAATGGAAAGCAACCTTTCCATGCAAGTTACCAAAATGCCCTCAAAAGTCAAGATCTTTTTATGACTTTTTGGCTTTTTGTGCTTTCTTTCCAGCAACCTCTCCCACTGCCAAGTGTCAATACCCTAGGCTCCCAAATCAGTGAAGAGCAGGCCCTACCTAGGGAATTTAGCAGTGTTAAGCTAAATTCGACAGTTGGAGGTTTTAAGGCTCGGATTTTAGGCCAAAAGTCAACTGTCTTAGAATTGAATCCCGATTTCACCAAACCAAAGTAAAAACCATTTATATACGAAATAGAGTTCATTTATGATATAAAATCAAAATGGTGAAACTCCAATTTAGAAATAAGGCCCGGGTCAAAAGTACCACGTAAACGATGAATAGTCATCTTTATGCTTAAAAAGGTCAACGAATTGACTTTTATCGAAAATCTACTATGTCGTAGAGGGTTTCGATACAAGCATAACGGGCTTTAGTTTGAGTAAAACTGAGTTCATTTGACCCAATTTTTGATACTTATAAGATTGGTCGTCAGAAAACGATCATTTTCTAAAGAAATTCTAAATTGTTTTGACTAGAAATCTCTTAAACTTCATGAACGTCTCTAAAACCATTATCATAGCTAAATGATAATGTCTCCTCAACATATATCATTTAGTTTAATAATATTTTTAAAAGATGAATTCCTCGGGCGTCACACCCCTAGTCCGGATGGCTTCATTGCTTTGTTCTATAAGAGGTATTGGTCTATTGTGAAGTTTGATGTTCTAAACTTTGTTTGGAGTTTTTTCCAGGATAATATCTTACTAAGAGAGCAAAACCACACTTTTATTGCTCTTATTCATAAACAAGTGGCTCCCATACTGTTCACCATTATCGGCCTATAAGCCTTTGTAATATTGTTTACAAGCTTATCACAAAAATCCTTGCTAACCGTTTGAAAATTTTGCTCCCCAAAATTATTTCTCCTCTTCAATTGGCCTTTGTTCTTAATTGTAATATTCAATACAATACTATCCTAGCCCATGAACTCATTCATTCCTTTAAAAACAAAAAAGGAAAGGATGGCTTTATGTTTCTAAAATTGGATATGGAAAAGGCTTTTGATAAGATGGAATGAGAATTTTTGTTGGCCATTATGGAGAAACTAGGGTTTCATGCTATTTGGATTAATTGGATTCGTATCTGCATCTCTTCATCCTCTTTTTCCATTTTCCTAAATGGTAGCCCTTATGGTAAATTCTCCCTTTTGGATTTGTATCTGCATCTCTTCATCTTTTCATCCTCTTTTTCCATTTTGGATTAATTGAATATCTCAGCATCCAAATCTGCTGAAGATCACGAATCAGATTCTGTGGTGCCCGATGTTGCTCGAGCCATGTTGATTCCTGAAGTGCTCAAGCTAATCTTGGAAGGCGCTTGAGCCATCTTAGTATGGAGAGTTGCGCTTGAGCCAATTTAATTTGGTTTGAGCCCATTTGTCATCATCAGCATACTTTGAAACATCAATGCCAGAAATCCATGATTTACGTGCACTTTCACCATGAAACCTGAAAGCACTAATAAATACAAAAACCACAAGAAAACGTTATATTACAAAGCAACTAAGGTTTAACAAATGCGAGTTAAGGGGCTTGAATGCATAATATTCAAGGCTTATCAGTCCCGTTGTGTAAAGCTTAAGGAATGTACTATTGGGAGTTTGAAAAGTCATAAAAACCACATACTCATGCAACAACTCATGCCAATTGCACTACAAGGATCATTAAATGAGAATGTTGTGAGACCTTTAATAGAGCTCTCTAGTTTCTTTAGGGAGATATGTTCCAAAACACTAGGGGTGGAAGATCTAGACTGTCTAGAGAATCGAATACCCATAATATTGTGCCAATTGGAACAAATATTCCTTTCCAGTTTTTTCACAATTATGGTGCACACAGTCATACATTTAGTATGGGAATGTAAGCTAGGTGGATCGGTACACTACAGGTATATGTATCTTGTTGAGAGGTAATATGAAAATATTGTTGAAAATTTAAAATACGTATTAATCTTATTCTATTGTTACGGTCCTAATGCTCTTTAATTTAGGTGCCTTGATCGATACAAATCTAGCGTTCGAAACAAGGCTGCACCAGAAGGCTCAATTGCTGAGGGTTACATTGTAGATGAATTATTGATGTTGTTTGTGCTACTTGGTTAACGCGCTGACGGTCCACAATAGGCTCCCAAGAAACCAAGATGCATCTAGAGGGGCGGCAACACCAATGACGCTTGATAGGAGCACAATGATTTAGGCACATCGCTATATTGTATTCAACTACGACGATTTCCTTCCATTGCGCACGTGAGTTGCTTTACTAATTACGTCTTGTCCGCTTATACCTACTCATGTAATGTTTAATTTTTATTACATATAGGATGCACTTGGACTCTCTAAGGGAAACAAACAATATGGAACATAGATCGGAGACCCTGGTATAGAAGGACCATAGGGACCGGTTTTGTGACTGGTACCAGTGCCACGTAAGAATATTGTTCTTAGTAACAATTAAAGGCTACTAAATTCTGATTTTAATAATATGTTTAATACGTTGTTTAAATCACAGGTTGATAGTTTAGATGAGACACGTAGAAAAGAATTGTGTGTTAAACTTGAATGGCATGCAAAAGGGCCAATGCATAATGCTGTAGAATATAAACGATATGTGGTTAATGGAACGACATACCGTATTATGGAAAGTGACATAACAAAGAAAACTCAAAATAGTGGGATATGTGTGACCACTGTAGACGGCCCCACATACTACGGTAAGCTAACTCGCATAATTGAGGTTAATTACTATGACCAAACAAAGTATGTACTATTCAGGTGCAATTGGGCGGACATTAGACTAAACAAGGGATACAAACAGGACGGCTATGGATTTGAACTAGTGAATTTTAACAACTTAATACACACGGATGAACATATTACCAATGAGCCGTTCGTATTATCTTCTCAAGTATCACAAGTATTTTATGTCAAGGATGATAGACATCCAAATTGGGAAGTCATTGTGAAGACAAAACCGAGACACATGTTCAACGTTGGTGAAGGTGAAGATCACTACGATGTACCAGATGACAATTACCATGAGCACAAGTCTTTCAACATAAACATTGGAGGAGATGATGACATTCAGTGTGCACGTATTGAGCTCCTAGCCACAGTAGCAATCTAGCATCGTAATTACTGTCTGTACAGTTTGTTGTTAAACTTCTCAAGTGTCAAGATAGAAATTGTTCAAAATCTGGGGTAAAACAATTACATTTAGTCTCATTCTTTTGAAAATCGTAAGTGTATTTGTTGATAAGCATTACTGTATATGTTGTATATTTTATTGGATATGATCGGTTTGATATGTTATTGCAGGTAGACATGGCCTCACAACCAAACAAGAAGAGGAAGGTACTAGCTTGTAAGTTGAAAGATAGGGTACAGATAGTTGGCTCAAACGACGAGACCAAAGATTCAGTCGATGATGTGATTGGTACATCTACCATTCCCATGCCTCAAGCATCTGAGCCTTCACCAAATATTGGGCAGCATGTTCCATCTTCATCCAATCCTAGGCCAAAAGGGCGTGATGACGATGGTGCACCAAATCCATCATCAGCCGACCCCTTACATAGTGTAAGTTCACAGGGGTCCATTCATTGGGCATCAAATGATCTGTACGCACAAGTAATGGGCGCAGAAAATTCAGTTTGTGTTCGTGGAGTAGGGCTCGGGCCTACACTAGGTAAATCAAGAACTACAATATCTATGATAGTTTATATATAGAGGAAATGACAAATATTATACTCTAATAATGAAGCACTGCAAGTTAAAATTAATCTGCATACTATTGTCTTATTTATAGTTTTGGCTAACACCTATATGCATAATGAATTGCTTCCATTGATAAATTTTGAAGAAGAGAATGGATGAGGCATGTGCATCAATTAGGAAAAAATGCTAATATTGGGTTGTGTACATGTTATGGCTAAATGAACAATGCTGATCTGGTGTTTGGTTTAGGTTTGTGTTAAGGAAACAATGCTACAATGAGTTGCTTAATTAGTAGCATAATGAACATTAATTGTGTATTCTTTTAATTTGGATTGAGTTAAGATGTTGTTTGATGGTATATGCATGCTTGGGCCATTTGGAAATTGAAATTTTTTTGTTTATGTCGGATGCTTTAAGCATGAAAGTTGAATTTAATTCTACTTGAGTGTTCTTGGTGCTTACCTCTTGTCTAATTTTTTATTAGTTGTATGTTTGATTACTTTAATCCCTTGTTGCGAGAAAAATAATGTCTATGCCATGCCCTTGTTGGTTATCTTCTTTATGCAGATAAGACACTATTAAAATTGGTTTCTCTCATACAGTTATATATGAAGTGGATGCCTTAATTTATTGATTTTTTTGGTTTATTTATTAGATTGACATTTAATTTGTTGGTTGTGATTGGGAATGGTTTTTCTCTTAATGGGTTTTTCTGCTTAGGATAGAATGACTCTGGATTTAACTCACTCATTTCTACAATAGGTAAATCTAGATATACTATGCCCGTGCCATCTAGCTCTACCTCTACTGCAAAGAAACGTGAACTTTCACTTGTAGTTGTTCGGTTGGAAGACAAAATAGCAAATCTGGAAGCAAAATATGAGAAACAATTGGATCACTTCCGAACGATGCTCCAAGTGTTAATGAAAGCAAGCCCAATTGAATTGCAGGCAAACGATGAAGACCTAGCATCCCCCATTGTACAGCCTAGATCATCTGTTGGGAGTTGACCTAGTGACGTTTAAGAAACATGTACGACCAAGATCATCTTTAATACACTTGCCCTTACATTTGAATGTTAATTTATATATATGTTGTGTATTATTTAACTTTTCTATTTTGATGTAATGTAAAACTTTATGTAATGGACGTGCGTGTTTGGATTATTGTTTTTTGATGGTTGGTGGTATTAATATGAATTTGGTTGTTTGTTACTATATGGTACTCTGAATGGATTGTGGATTGAATTAAATTTGTGATATTATGCTGTAAACAGGCATAATAGGAATGAGGATGAACCCAATTCGGCAAGGCCCGAATTGCAGTCTGGTTCACCATATTAGAGTCGGTTTTAGAAAAACCGACTTTAACCATGATCTGTTTTAAAAACTATTCGAACTAGTTGGTTGGCCAAAACTGACCACAATTAGAGTTGGTTTTGCAAAACTAACCTTAATTAGAGTTGATTTTGGCAAACCAACCAGATTTCGGGTAGGTTTTAAAACAGACTAGAATTGTAGTCGGTTTCATGGAAACCGACCATAAACTTTGTAGTCGATTTCAGGAAAACCGACCCGAACTGAATTCTAGTCGATTTTTTCAAACCGACTAGAATTGGAGTCGGTTTTAGGAAAAAAAAAAAAAAACCGACTGCAATCTAAATTCTTGACCGCAACTGGATCTCGATTTCAAACCAACCCAAATAAACCGACCCACGTTGAATTAGAGTCAGTTTGAAGCAGTTGGGGTCGGTTTGAAACCAACTCCAACTGCCGATTTTTTTGTAGTGCCACCAATCCACAATGGGGTGCTTAACACGAATGGCATCTCAAGTATTTAAACAAGAATACGTACCATTTTTTTAAGCAGACTATTGCAGAATATCATTCTCACCAAGAGGAACTAAACTCAGTATGCTTTAAATATTGACAAGCTGATCAGAGCAAGTAAACCTCCAATTCTAATGACCATCAATGATGGCAGAGTCTACGTGAGCCTCTAGCTTGCTATGGGCATCATATATGACCCGATGTCCATACTTCTCATAAAGAACCCCATCTGGATGCCAAGCATCAAACTAGATATGAATATTTTGGCCAGTATCAACAGTAAAAGAAAGAAAATTCATGGCTTCATCTCTCAGCTTCAATAGTTCTTTCAACTCTAGGAACAAATTTGGAGAATACTAACCTCCTAAAAATTCTTCCCCTTCAACAGCAATGCATGCATCCATGCAACCCAAAGAGATCCTGTCCTCATGAATAAACTCTATATATGGTGCATCATGGCTACATGGTTCTATTCAACAAGTATTTTAATGCCCAAGCCTCCCTCTTTTTTAGGCAAACACAACATACTCCAAGAAACTTTAATTCTAGCAATGCCTTCATCTTTACCATTCCAAAGAAAGTGATTGAACTTTTGTTTATTTTTCATTACAACAATACTATAATAGCATATATGACTTAGAGGGGAAAAAAAAGAAAAAAGAAGAAGTGAGAATAGAAGAAATAGATTGCAAATCACATAGTTACTATAAGAACACTCACCAATGACTTGTAGTTTATTTGTTTTATTCACTATTATTCAAAAAAGAGATTTCAGTTCCAGTCATTTGAAGTTTGTTTTAAATTCTTTGGTAGGGAAAATAAAATAGAAAAGAAAAGAAAAAGGGGCATATCACAGCCATGTGTTTTGGGAATGGTGTACAAGCGTGTAGGAGGGTGACAGCTGTAATCCACGTAGCCACACGCCGCACACGCGTGTATCCATACAGTGACTGATTTCAAAGGCAACGGAAGTATAACTGTATAATGCAAAAATAGGAAAAAGAAAGAAATGATGATATATAAAATAATTATTTTATTAAAGAAAATGATAACTTTTATTAAAAGGAGAAGGTGGATAGAGTAGCTTTAGAATAATTATTATTATTATTTTTTTTGTAATTTAAAATAATTATTTTATGGTCATAGGACATGACTATTTTATAAAATTAAGAGAATTATGAATATAATAATAGTTATTTTAAGTACTAAAGTACATATATATTTTAATATAAATATTATTTTATTTTTTATTTTTTTATTTTTAATAAAGAGTATTACTTTTTTTAATAGAATATACCGTAAATCATTTGTTAAGTTCTTTTAAAAATAATTTAATTTTTAAAATTATTATTAAATTTAATGATAATCTGCAAAGCTATCCGACTTTTGGGAGGCGTCGGTGGGAGCAATTCCTGTACCGAGCGATTCAAAGTAGGCGGCTGGCTGCAACGCCCAGCAAGCACAATAGGTTTTGTTAGGTTGAGTCACATGGCATTTTTGTAGTTTCACATGAAGCTGATGGGTATTTCTTAAACAATTGCGTCTATATAAAAAAAGGGCAAAGGAGAGAAGATATCAGATCGGATAAAGTCGACAGAGAAAGGAAGCAAAAGGAAAAAAGGAGGAGAAGTGATCAGAAGGTAGACGATGGGGAAGAAGATAATGGTTGCAGTTTTGGTTCTCTGTCTCATCATTTCACAAATGGAGAGTGTTGAGCCCATAACTCCCGATTGCTTGGACCAGTGCTCCACTGGCTGCGTTCAACGAGACAGTAAGGGTTTTTTTTTTTTTTTTTTTACTTTTTTCTTTTTTCTTTTTTGTGCTTAGCTTACTCTTATTTCTTATATATACTTACATTCTCTCTATTAATGCATGTTTATTTTGTCAGTTTTGTCATTACACCAAAGGTAATGAGTTTCAATTGAATGAGATGGGTTTTTAGAGTTAATCACGGCACATCTGATCTTTCTTCTTTCTTTTTTTCTTTTTTTCTTTTTTTTTTGTTTTTGGTTTCCTTGCTTGGATATATGAACTACGAAGACGAAGGGAAAGTCTTATTTTATTGAGATGTTCTTGGTGTTATTCTCGTTCATCTTTATTTTTAAATTTTTATTATTGAAGATATTTAAGAAAATGAAAGTATATATTTACTTTCGGATAAACAATAACATTAACATTAATAGCATGAGTAAGAATACACATAATTCTCAAACTATTGCTCAATGGTCAATGTGTCTCTCAAATGGCCAATTATGTCAATATTTTTTAAACTGCTAAAAAAATACTATTGTCTCCTAAAACAAAAAATATCCTTCACAAAATTAAAAAAATTCTTAAAATTATAAATAAAGAACTTTTTAATTTTTTTTTTTAATTTCCTAAATTTAATTTTTTTTTAAAATTTTTTATTTTAAGTTTTTTTTTTTGTCCAAATTTTTAAAGATATTTTTTGTCTAAAAATCTAAAATAAGAAAGAAACAAAAAAAATAATGAAAAAAAAAAACTACCACCCCCCTTTATTTTTAATTTTTTAAATTTTCTTGTATTTTTTTTTTTTTAATTCTAGTTTTTTTTAGTCTGTTAATTCTAATTTAATTTTTATACTTTTAGTTAAATTTTTTTTTCTTCAAATTTTCAAAGATATATTTTTTTCTTATTAAAACTTTTTTAAGACTATTTTTGTCTTTTCGCTTGATGAGTAACATTGACATTTTTTTTTTTGTTAGTTAAAAAAAACATTGGCACAATTGATAGTTTGAAAGCACATTAACTATAAGGTAAATTGTTTAAAAGTATATATAAAGTGATAGTTTGAGGAGATACATATGTTTTTTCCTTTAAACTATTAAAACTGTTAACTAAATTAAACATTAAATATATAAGGAGATTTATACCGGAAAAGTATATTAGACGACTAAAGATATGTATTATATTCGGTTTGGGAGCTACAATAGGAGCAGAAATTATATATTTTTCTTCTTTTTTATTTTTTCAATGTCTTTCTTTCTGTGTTATGCAGCAAGGCTTATGCAACGGTGTGACAGAAAGTGCGAGATCAAATGCGGTCCAGGTAACTTTTCTCATTGGGTCAACTTTGACGCACTGCCAACTGCTTAATGTTATATATATTATATATATAGATATGTGGAGTAAGACTGAATTGGTGTTTCTTCTGTATATATGAAGATGCAGATCCGGATTTTGAAGTCAATCTTGGTTGAAGTCTCTCAAGGAAGGAAGCTCGATCTGTGGTGTGGGCGCACACAGATAATAAAACTGTTGTTTTTTTCTTCTACGTTCTGAGCACATGTTGCATATCTAATATGAAGTCTTTGAATAATAAAAAAAAAAAACCCAGATTATGAGCAGAGCAGATTAAATTTCATTTTTTACGGTGGTGAGGATTGAGGAACAAAGAAACATGGGTCAGTAGATATTTTTACCCATTTTTTTACTTTATCGCAATGGCGACGACAAAACAACGTTTTAACTTTTGTGCGCTAAATTTATTTTTATTTTTATTTTTTTTTAAAAAAAAAAATTATTGAGGTAAGTGGCACATTAGTGATAGCTTATGAAAGAAAAATATGAGTGGGGAGCTTTTATTTTACTATCAAATTTCATTTCAAAATAATTTTTTTTTAAAAAAAATAAAATAAAATCGTATTTCAGATATGCTTTTGTAAACTTTGAATTGCCGCTATGTTAAGGTTTGCTATGTGAATTGCAGAAAAAAGTTGTAGCTTGATTACTTGTTTTATGTTAAAGTTTTGGAGAAAATTTACTAAAGCCTCTTAAATTTTCATGCATTTTGAAATATTTTTTGATATTTTATTTTTCATTTTGGCCTTCTCATACTTTTAATTTGTATCTTTTAACTATATTTGTCTATTTCTACCGCTAAAATCTATTAAAATTTTTAAAATATCATTGTATTTAAAAATAAAAAATTATAAATCTTTTTTTAAAATAAATGGTATTTTAATAATTTTTGCACTACTTTTTTAAGATTTAACGAAAAATGTTAACGGATGGAACAAAATGAGATCTTTTAAAAGTATGAGGAGTCAAAATGAGAGAAATAAAATATTAAAAGAGGTATTTCAAAACACGTAAAAGTTTGGGGGGTTTAAGTAAAAGGTTTTCCTAAAGTTTTCTTTTTAAAATTTAGCATTAAAACAAAATCATTTTTTTTAAAAAAAAAGATATATTAAAATAGATCCAAAAAGATTTAAAATAGGGCTTGAAAATAGGTCCCAAACACCCAAAAATAGGTACATACTAACTTGTGGAGAAATCAAATAACCACCTGTGGGTGGGGACGGGTAGTGCAGTGTCTCAAAATTGCCAACCGCCTAATGTACATCTCAAATATATCTTATTATATATTTTTTTAGGGCTTCTAACAATTCATCGACATTGTGTGATTTTAAATATCATAAAACTAACTTCTTTCGCATTGGTTGTCGGTTGTCACTTTTGGAGATAAGTGGTAGACAACTCTCTTCACTCTTAAAATTTGGATTAAATGTTGTAAAAATAACTATAATATATGTGTTCTAGTTTTTTTCACGGTCTATATTTAACTCTAGTATCTTTTTAACTCATAAAAATTTTAGAATTAAAAAAATTGCCTGATTTTAACTCTAGTTCATTAAAAAAATTCCATTTGTATTTTTTTATTTTGAGCCTTCCAAGTGTTCCATGAAATGCCCAAATAATAAAATACCCTTAATAAAAAAAAATTCTAAAAACTAAATTTTTTTTTTTTTTTTATAAAAAAAGAAAAAGAAAAAGAAATGAAAGATGTAAAGCTAGGCGGTGCTTTTGTTTGTGCTCACTGTCTGAACTATAAAACGATGAACTAAAATTTTGTGACTATACCTAAGATTTTAAGCACTTTTTTTGTTTTGCGCTCAAGTACATGAAATAAAAACTACAACAACCAACAAAAAAAAAGAAAAAAAAGTTGGGCATCTCAACAATAAGTTCCGTATGAAACAAAAATTAAAAGGAAATGCATTAAATAAATGAGGCGGTACTATTGATTCTTGACTTGAAAGCTAAGAAACGCGACCGCCATTAAAGGTAGTTAGACAAGGCGTAGACAAGACATGACCGTTGAAAAACCTTTCAATCTTATCGGAACACCCTAAAACAAAAAACACAACTAAGTGCATGACACTCGAAATACCATTAAGGTGAGATTGGCTTTTCCATGGAAAAAGAAAACTTGAGAAAGGATTGCAAATATAAGAAAATCATAATCTCCTCTCTTTTCACCTATCACCGGATGAAAAGCCATGATCAAATCTCAAAACTTGAAACCGTCTTAATTCTATTGCTAATGCATAGACAATATTACCCCCTCCGATATTTCTCATTCCCACAGTCACGGGCCTCAAGGCTTCCGCCTTCCAGACTAGCTCTACAGCTTTGTTTGTTAGTCTTGATTGGATGTTTCAACTTACCTGCACCTACTAGTCAATCTCGCTCTCCAGCATTTCCTGGCCCAGCCACCCCAGCAGCTTTGCATCTTCTTCTTCTTTCTTATTTTTATTTTATATATATATATATATATATATTTTAATTCAAGTTTTTAGTTTTTCTTTAAAAAATTAGTTCTTTTTTTTGTTTTTTCTTTTGAATCTACAGGAGTATTTGTTCTTATTGATACATTTTTAAGGGCATTTTTGTCTTTTCCATTGTTTGGAAAACATTGACAATTTTTAATAATATAGAAAAACATTGGTAATCAAGTGTAATTTGAGTGAGCATGTGAAAACTTTTCTTTTACTTTTGCCTATTATGATGCATTGTCGTCATTCAACAAGCGCAAGGAGATGTCAAAAGAAGTGGGGCTTTCACTGTAATTGTAAGAGGTGAAAGTTTGAGGAAATGTGTGCAAAGCAAGAGATGAGAGTAAAAGTGGCTTCAAACTTCAATCTGAATGGGTTAATTGCCACTCCTACCTTTGTACTAATTTTCTTATGATATTTGTTCAATTATTAGGATAAGAGTTTTTTTTTTTTTTTTTTTTTTTTCCCTATATAAATAGGATTGTACAGTAAAATAATACTACCGAATAAATCCTATCATGGATCACACTCAAGCAATCTAAGTCAAATAAGCTATTGAATGGATAACAACGTTATCCATTCAGAATCTCATTTAATGAAATGTTGATATTATACTAATATTATATCTCTTCAGCTACGCAAATTCTTAGAAATGATCAAACTGATCATCTACTAAAAACCCTATAAAAAGGAACAAAACACCAAATAAAAATGAGGCTGAGTCTCCCAAAAATTCAAGCTAATTACTTTATTTTCACTCCGAACAAGCATGTTAATTTAACTATCGGAGTATCCCCGGACTATGTACCAGCGAATCCATTGATGTTATTCTCTATTTTGCAATTACCCATCGCTGGTCAAGCCATACCAAAGCCATACCAAAAACTGCATCAACAACTACCAATTCCAATTTGAGTTTCTAGGTCTGTAGTGAAGGCTTCCCAGCCTGTAAGAGTCCCAGAATATCCCATCCAATCAACCAAGATAGATATCAACAATCAGGGAGGGGTTTGGTGGCAGGCAAAGAAATGGTGGGATCAGACTCATTAAACCAGATGGGCCATTTTATCAAACAGTGGGTTGTCTTTCAAGTTTGGAAGCTAACATGTTCATTTGCTGAACAAGTTGGATAAGGATTGCTTGCTGTGTTTCTTTGGTTTCTTTTATGTGGTTGTAAGAATCAAACATGCACCTGCCTGTATACCAACTTGTTAGGATTTTGCAAGGACAATATGCCTCGGTGGTGATTGAGAAGCCACCACATAATATCATCAAGAATCAAGACAGGCCATTTTCCAATATTTATAATACCCTACCTTACCAGGCAACAATGATATTCTTATAAATCCCATAAATGTTTCTCACATTAATTCAAACTCAAAATTTTAGAATCACCCATTATCGTTAAGCCTCATTCTCTATCAGCACCTCTTTTCAAACTACCATTCAATGGCAACATATTATTTTCCTAATAGTAATTGATTTTCTTCATAAAACACAACTCAAAAAACCAGTGAAATGTTACAGAAATGACTGATTGAAAAGCCTTAACATATACACTCTCCAAAATAGGGACATAAGTCGCCCACAGAAGCAAATAATAACGATACTCTATATTCAAACAAGCCGGAAAGCACTACCATGCACCAAAAAATCTGACACAAATACAATCTTCTTTATACACAAAAAGTATAGAGACAAATACAAGAAAGCCTACCTGCTTAACCGTTTGTTGTTGCTCACCACCTGAATTCATGTCATTCTTCCTCCTTGCAGCAAAAGGCAAGCAATATATATGTATGTGTATATATAAATAGATTAACAATATTCTCAAATTTGTACATTTTATGCTTCCTGGCGGCAATTCACCAATCTCAATTACTCCAAACTGTTTGATTTACTCAAGAAATCCAGGCCCTCAGTTCGGCAATTCATAATCTTACGGAACATATGGCTCACTTGGCGCTCCAGTGGATCCAATCCATTCTTAAAAGCTTCACAAATCAGCGCCAACTCCTGGCCCCAATGCTCAGCTTCCATTTCCTGTTCCTCTGTCAATGGAAACTGAACCATATCTACCAAGTCAGTCATGTGGCGTGCACAGCTCTCAACTTGATAAATCTCCTTCAACAGCCCATTACTATGCCTGCGCTCGCGCTTCTTTGATACCTCTATGATTCGTTCATGAAGCGACTGCAGTGGAGTGGCCCATGAGAACTGCCGCGGGATCGAAAAATGAGTGTTCATACCCCGATCCTGACATGGAAATGCAGCAACAAGAACCCATAAAACAAACATTAGCACCGTGCTCATGGTGAAAACAGGGACTGCAACCCCATTTGTAGCTACAACCTCATTCGCACGCGGCGCCGTCAAGTTGTTCGCAATTGATTGGAGTTGCTTGGCTGCAGACCAAGAACGAGACACACTCCATGAAAGGGACCGAGAATGCCCCCCAGACCCCGAGCCTGAGGAGTGATGGCGACCATGATGATTATCCTTGCTAGTGTTATGGCGCCCAAATGACCGGTTTCGGTGCGAAAGTACCGAACCAGCGTCTTTATCATCAAGCATTGCAAGTGCCAGATCCATCAAACCCTTTCTTGCTCGACGAAACTGGCCTTCACCCCAAGCCCTTTGGTTAGATTTCAAAGCACACAAAACAATCTCCAAATGCTTCTGCCACAAACGAATCTTCTCAATCCCATCACGAGTCGCATTACAAATATCAAGTGCCTTCACACTCCTCTCAAAGAATTCAGCAACCAATCGATCCAAAGGCGGTTTAGCGACCAATTCTTTGCTGTTCCCCAATAGAACCCTAAATTCCTCCTGGCAGCTCACAAAGACATCCAAAAGCTTCCGTATCCACGCAATTGAGAGCAAATCATCAGCACTAACAGCCGAGAGGTCATTAAAACGGTCTGTAACTTGTTTTTGGAACAATTCAAGCTCTAATTCAAGGGCACTTAATTCACGATTAGGTTCCATGGAATGAACCTGTTCTCGCCTCATACTCCAGATCGAGCGGCCAAATGAGGTCAAAGGTGAAGAGGAACCCTGGTTATCGGTAGAGGGCATTGTCACAAGATTGAAAAAAACAAAAACAAAAAAGCCCCTCAGGATATTCAAGACCACAAATCCACAAAATCAACACAACCTTGTCAATAATTCAACTAAACTCATCAATTCATTTATAAATCCACATACTTTCAAAACCACCTATATAATTCAACAAGATCCGACAACCTAAATGCGGAAAGTTCTACAACCCAAACCCACAAAACTTGTCTATCCTCCAGCAAAAGTAAATCTCAATATAATAACATAAACAAAAACAAACCCACCTAGACAAAGAACGAAATCTTATCAAAGCTAGATCCCAAACACAAGAAATTTCAAAAACCCAGCAACCGTTCAACCCAAAACTCACAAATTACGAATACCCAGATTCGCAAAATCGCAAAAGCCAGATCAAGAAGATCGAATACCAAATGGTGTGATGGAAACCCAATAATCAAAAGAGAACAGGAACAAAGTCCCTTATACCTTACTTCAAATTAGAGTATGTTTCTGAAAAGCTATTCAGAATAAAACAGATGTGTGGAGAATCAAATACGTAGACGCGACAGGATATAGAGAGCTTCGTACAAAGAAAGAAAGAAAAGCTGTTCAGAAATAAAACATATGTGTGTGGAGAATCAAATACATAGACGCGACAGGATATAGAAAGCTTCGTATAAAAAAAGGAAGGAATAATTGCATACAGCGCGACTTTTACAACTGGAGTGGTGGATCTTGAAAACCAAGCGAAGGACCTGACCTGAGCCCCTCGCCTTGGTCGACCCTAGAGACAAGACCGGAAATTTTGGAATGACCAAAAAATAAATTACAGAGTAATGAAAATATTTACAAAAGAAATACCACACTTTTATCTCATTTTAATAGACAGCTGTCACAGGTCCCAAATTTTCAATATTTCCAATTTTGTAGATGTGCCCATCAGCTCTCATTTTTCAATATTTACAACATCTTCTTTTGAATTTGCAACTTGGATCATTCCATTTATACCCCTAAATTAAATTGCAAAAAGTAATGCTGTACGAGTTGGGCTGACGTCTAGAGTCTGCCCTCTACGATCATTTTATTTTATTTTATTTTTTTAAGATTTGAATTGGCGTGGCCTACACCATGTCAAACATGAGCGGATGCTAGACGTCATCCTAGTTTGATGTCTAGCAACACTCAATATTGTATATTATATTTTTATTGAAAAGATATTTCAATAATTTTGCTGTAAATTTAAACAGTAAATATAAAACAGCTGTTATGAGGCACACCTTTTTGAACAGGTCTCGTGCAGTTGGCCCACTTGTTAAACATGTGAGCTTATAGGAGTTTTCTCACATTTTTATTTGAAATGTTATCCATCTGAATAAAAAAAAAATTTATTTATAATTTAGATTTACTTTTACTTTCTTTGTTGATGTGACACTGTTAATTAGTACTTGAGTATTTTTTTTAATGCTACATTAATAAAGTAAGATAAAAATATTTCTATTGTTCACCACTCATATTAAATGAGAGAAAGGAATTCACAACATGTACTCAAATTCAATACGAAATACAATGATTGTATAACTCTTTGATTTTCACAAAATCCTTGTAATTAGAAACCCCGAAGAAGCGGATCATAATCTTTTTACATAATGCAAGAACCTTAACTTTCAATGATGGTGTTAAGAGCTCAGATAATTCTTATTAGATGAGAGAAAGAGGTAGAATTTCAAAATAATAATTATTTTTAATCGGTATAAGTGTCACAAAGTTTTAGTTGTTGGACAGTGTCTTTTAAGTAGATCGAGTCAATCTGTCTCAACGGCTTCTTGTTAATATGCTAAAAAGTAATTATATATGTTAATTTTATATTTATTTTGTATTCATTAAAATTAATGTGACTTTTAAAATTATTATTAAATTTATAATATATTTTTATTGACAAAGGAGGACACTTGTATACTTACTTGGAAACATTTTAGCACAACCCAAAGAAAAGAGTCCGGTTATGTCTTTGACTCATTTCACTAATTATATCTTTAAACTGAGTTTCAACTCAAAGTTATGCTTAACCTAGGATTGGCTACATAGTTTTTGAGGTTTAAGATGACAAATTTAAGTGATGACCCCTTTTGTTTATATATATATATATTGAATATTAATCAAATCAAATTTATTTTAATATTTATATTATATTTTCTTATGTCAATTAGAGTACTTATTCTATTTGTAAATTATTTTATACTTATATATATATATATATATATATATATATATATATATATATATATATATATATAATATATATATATATATATATAACTTATTAGATATATAATAACTTTTATCAATTGATTCAAAGAGATGAAATAATAAGACTAAAAGAAAAAAAAAAGAAAAAAAATGGAAATAAGATAATAAGAGTGATTTGTAAAGGAATATAGTGCGAAAAAAAAATTGTTGGACGTTGAAAACTCACCTAGTGTAATTCTATTTGTTATGCACAACCTAAACCATGAGTGCACTTTTTCCATATTCTTTTAATTTTTTTAATCTAAATGAACAGTAAAGAAAAAA
Organism: Betula pendula; assembly: GCA_900184695.1. Taxonomy (NCBI): domain Eukaryota; kingdom Viridiplantae; phylum Streptophyta; class Magnoliopsida; order Fagales; family Betulaceae; genus Betula; species Betula pendula. The sequence continues at coordinate 243,284 of FXXK01000657.1, forward strand.
TTGTGCACATTTGATTTTTATAAATGTAAAAATATGGGATTTTAAAAAGAGTAAATAAAAAATGGTGCTTTACAATAATTTATGAATGTTGAAAATTTTCATGAGTGTGAATAACGAGACTTTCAGTTTTAAATTACTTTTATCATAATTGAGGCTTTAATTAGAAATATTTATTAAATTTTTACCATATTAGAGCCTCAATTTGTTTTTTTTTTTTTTTTTTTTTTTTTTGGAAAGAACCCTTATTGTACAAATATTAAATTAGGGATCTTAATTAGAATGTTTTTTTTAAAAAAAAAAAAAAAAAATTGAACAATTTTTAGAGCCTTAAAATATTTTTTTGAAAAGAACCCTTATTATACAATTATTAATTGAAGGCCTTAAATATAAATTTTTTATTTTATTTTATTTATCAGACCTCATTCAATTGGAGGATTTAGGCTACCGTCTTAGTCTCATAAGGCTTCAGCCGCCATGGGCCTTAACCTCAGCGTGGTTAACGTATCCAGGATTACATTGACAATGTGCATATAACATGAATATGTAAACCAATTACTCGAATAAATAAATAAATAAAAAACCAATTAGTCTTCCTTCTGCCTTCACGGTGCTTAGTTTTGACTCAACCACCACCAACTATTTCCCTCTTGATCGAGTCAGTCATGATTATAAGTAACGTGTCAAAGTAGCTCCACTTCATAACATTGTTAAAAGTCACAAACGGCTTTATTTTCATTTTTTTTTTTTTTTTTTTCACAAAGGGCTTGATTGATCATTAGAGTGGCCTATAGAACTCACACCATGATGAAGCATGAGGCTTAGTTCAGCAAACACTTTTTCTTTGCTACTCTTATTTTATTTTAAAAAAATTAACTTTATTTTTTATATTTTATCAATAACTTTTTATATCATATCAATTACTTTTTATTATTAGTTAAATAAAAAATTCACAAAAAATATAATTTTTTCACTTTTCCTTACAAAAAATTCACTACATTTCTTTTTATGTTATATCACATCAATCACTTCTTATTACTATTAAAAAAAAAAAAAATCTCAAAAAGTTTTCCAAAACCACCCCGAATCTTTTCAATCCCTTGCCTAATGAAGAAATTCATAAAGCTATTGAAATATAAAGAGAACAACTAAATAAGAGAAATTGGAGACAAATTATTTTGCGGGTGGTTTAGTGTTAGACATTTATCTCCACCTACTAGGGTAGAGCCCTATAGGCTACATTGTGGTCTTATTGCTTTATATGATTGTATACAAGATGCTTTATTTGTAAGGTTTACAAATGATTTGAATTTATTCAAATTCAATCTAATTCTAATATAATTCTTTTCATTTGGGGTAATATCCTCATTTATGATAAGGATTTCTATCTTTATCATATACTCTAACATCCCCTCTCAAACATAACGTGTTATTATTTGGAAGCTTGAGTTTGAAAAGAGAGATTTTTGTTTTTGTTTATGTTTTTTTTTTGGGTAAACTGGAGATGGCCGGCGGCGGTTGCCGAAAAATCACCGGAGGTGGTGGCAGCCAGAGATGGTGACCGGAAAAGCAACGAAAATTGTGGCGGTCGTTGGCATGGCTGGAGACAGTGGCAATCAGAGTTGGTGGCGGCTGGCAACGGTGATGGGAGATGGGTCTTTAACAACAATATGCTGAAAATAAGCAACAATAATCCAAACAACGGTCCAAAAAAAAAAAGTTTGGCATCATTTTTTAATAGTGAAAAAATGACGTCAATCAGTTGACGTCGTTTTTACCCGTTGTCTTTCATTGGTGGCAAACCCTGGAGTCAAAATTTTTTTTAACATCCTTTGTTACAAGAAACGACGAAAATTCACATTGTTTGTACACAAACAATGTAAACCATTTTAAGTCGTTTTATTAAACGTGTGGTGATCCGATTTCATAATACACACACACAGATAGATATATATATATATATAGGGGCGGAAGCAAAAACACTTAATGAAAGTAAGTGCAAAGGGACAGAGAAATGGTGAGAGTATGTGAAGAGAGTAATTAACATAAAAACTTCAACATCATAATCTGAATATAATAAAATAGAATATTCAAAGATAATGAAAATAATGCTTAATTTCAAAGTAATGAATACTTGAAAACTTACAGAGAACTTTAGAATAGGAATGTTCTAACTTGATACATCTTGGTAATATAACAAAATGAAATATTACAAGTGTTTACAATACTTGGCTTAGTGAGGGGAATTCGAGATATCTTCTGACTGAAGGAGAAGGGTGTAGAATTGCCTCTGCCCTCAACTTTGGAGAGTATCCTTAAATAACCATCAGGCTTGGGAGGGAATCATCAGATTCTAGACACAAGGTAATAGCACTTAAGTGTTGTCTTGAAAGCTTTTGCCGAAAGTAGAAGATGCTTTTTGCTTTTTGCTTTAACTTGAGTGAAAGGCACCGAAAGTAGGGGTAACTTAAGATACTTTCTACTTTTTACTGTTGGTGAACAGTATTTGGCCGGAGTTTTGACTTATCTCTGTTTTGTCATATCTGCCAACAAGGTAATTTTGAAATATTACTGTCGCTTTCTGCTAGAGAGAAGAAAGGACAACTTAATTTGAATCAGCATAAGGATCCGGGCTTCTTTGAAGGAGTCCTTAATCTGATCAAGGTGAACAGAAGATTCTGCTAAGGAAGCTTCGTCTTCGTCTCTAGCTTCTGAAGCTTGACTTAGGATGGCCTGGGCAATGGCCAAAAGATCCTTCTTGGATGTCTTCTTTTTTTAGGACGAGGAGGAAGGAGTTGATTTCTTGGGTGCTTGCTGCTTCTTAGTAGCTTGAGGAAGTTTGGGTACAGGCTCAGGCTGACTTATGGCTGCTTTGGGGGAAGTAGAGAACTCTGTGTAGAGTCGTTCTTGAATTTTGGTGAAATCATATTTATCCCACCATCTGACCGAGAATTGTCTTTGGACACAATTCTGGCTTATATTGTACTGCCATTTCAAAATCCAGGGAACCCTAAAAAAAGAGAAGAAATGGAGTGAACTTGGAAAAAGGGATTGGTTACCCTCAACTTGAAAGATGGTCGAAAAATATCGAATCGCATCTTGGACTTCAATTGCCATGATCTCATTTACGGGACCATGAATTTGCCACCATTGGAGAAACCAGAGGGGAAAAGAACTTTTAAAATTTTTGTCAAACTAGACAAACCAGGAATGAGAAAAATCTTCAAATTGGGAAAGGAAAACCTTATACCAGGCTTCAACATAATCATGATATGAAAAAGGAATATCATGCTTGGGGAGGTTTTTTGTAGAGTAAGGAGCTAGCTCCCACTCATA
>FXXK01000657.1:246790-259981 GCA_900184695.1 Betula pendula
TTGGGAAATAAACCGTATCACATAAAAATGATGATACAAAAGCTTAGTTTTCTTCTGAGGATCATCATAGATCGGTTTGATCTGGACGGACTTAGTATGAAAAAGGATATCAGTATAATACCGAAGAGACTTAAAAGGATGAACATCAGCAAAATGCCATCCGGGTCGATAAAAAAGACGGGCCATAGACTGGGGGTCTGTATGTGGCTCAAGTCTTCTTCCACCATGAATAAATTCAGGGAAGTTTTATGATACTGCCAATAGGCAAGCTTCTGGGGAGGTGAAGAGGCATATGAGTCAAATTGACTTACCAGAGCAGTCTAGTAGGATGGCTTAGGGACCATTCCAAGAACGGTGAACTTATTGGCTACTTCCAGAGCAATGCAAGGCTTGCTGGAAGAGGAATTTTTGAGAGGGAGATCATAAGGATCAATGACCCTTAGATTGGACTTTGAGCCTGAGAAGGCTTTGCTGAAATCAGAAATTTTTTGTTTCAGTTCTTCTTTTCGGGACTTAGGAAGCAAAGGTTGCTTCTTTTTTTTATCTGACATTCTCTTCCTGCAAAAATTCATGGGTTAAGAAATCATGAATTGAATTTTCACTTCCTTTGATATATTCTATGTCAAAATCAAATATGCTTAAAATGGCTTGCCATCGTGCAAAAATCTGTTTTGATGCAATGTTCTGAACATCTTTTTCTAAAACATGCTTTGCAGATTTGCAATCAACTCTTATAAAAAACTTTTGATTTAATAAATCATCCTGAAACTTAGAAATGCATAGTACTATAGATAAAATCTCTTTTTTAATAGTACTATAATTAGCTTGGGAAGAAGTCCATACACCTAAATGGAAACGAACAACCTGTTCATGTTGAGTGGAATTGACTCTTTGTTTGAGAATGCCACCATAACCAATGTCTGAGGCATCTGTTTCCACAATCTTAAAGGAATTGGGAGTGGGAATGCCCAGACAAGGAAGTGTTTGGACGTATTGCTTGATTTCTCTAACAAGAGAAGTATGAATTTGACTCCACGGAGGAGGATTTGTTTGAAGCCTATCGAAGAGAGGCTTACATTTTTTGCAAAGATTTTGGTAGAAATCTGCAACATAATTAAGAGATCCTAAAAACCGTTGGAGTTGGGTTTTGTCAAGGATTTCATCTGGGAATTTGTCAGTGAATTGGATAACTCGACTGATCGGACTTATTTTGGATTGATGGATATTGTATCCAAGAAATCTAATGCTTGTTTGAAACAACTTAATTTTAGTAGCAGAAACTACTAAACCATTTGACTTTATAACTTCTAGAAACGATTGCAAATGTTTTCAGTTTTCTTCAAAGGACTTTGAGAAGATTAACACATCATCTATGTAAACAATGGAAAACTTACTTAAGGGAGACAGAATTTCATTCATAATATTCTGGAACTCACTTGGAGCATTTTTTAATCCAAAAGGCATAACATTCCATTCGTATTGGCCAAAAGGAGTAACAAATGCAGTTTTGTACTTATCTTCTTCATTTATTTGGATTTGCCAAAATCCACTTTTCATATCAAACTTAGAGAATACTATGGATCCATTTAACCTATTGATTAGGTCTCTTTTGTTAGGAATTCGATACCGAATCCATTCCAACACCTTATTAAGGGGCTTGTAGTTGATGACTAACCTTGGAGCTCCTCGTTCTAGTTCAGCACTTTTCTGAACATAGAAAGCTGAGCAAGACCAGGGAGACTTGCTTTTTCTGATTATGCCCATTTTGAGCAAATCACTTATTTCACTATGACAAAATTCCATAGTTTCTTGACTCATCTGAATGGGTCTGGCTTTAGTTGAGATTTTCCTTTCTTCAAAATTTTTGATGTAAGGAAGACTTACTGTGTGTTTCTTCCGATGCCAGAAGGCAAGGGGAAGATCTGAACAGACTTCAGTTTTGATCCTTTCTTCAAAGAGTTGGATTCTTTGTTGAAGGACTTTACAATGTAATTTTTCTTCAATTCTTTTAACCTTTATTTCTTTCTGTAAAAACACAACATGTTGGGTTTTGGAATTCATAAGGCTAATGGTCTTGGAAATTGAATTGCTTTTGAAAGCATTCAATTGGCTTAAATCAAGTTTGTTTAGAAACTTGAACTTGATTGGCTCTCCTAGGGGGTAAGTGGTTACACCTTCATCATCTGTCATAAAATGATATAATAAGATAATGAAAGGTAGGCCTAAAATGATTTTGTCAGTCATATTCTAAACTAAGACCGAAGATGTTTTAAAACAAACATTGTCTTGACATACATGGGCTTTTGGTCTCGTAATTAATCTGCATCTTGCTGCCGCTTGCAAATCTTAGAGTTTCGGTAGACTTACTGTAATACTTGGTAGGGATCAATCCTTCTTGTATACAACTTAAATCTGCACTTGAATCAATCAAGGCAGTGACAGTTAGTTCAAAATCTTGGACTACTATGGTGACTTTAGAATACCATTTTTTAATTTGGATTCTGTTTAGGAGTCCGATGACATTTTCTTGAAGCTGGAAGGCTTTATCTTCTGCTCGCTTATGTTTGTCTTTTTTAGGATTTTCTTCTTCGTCATCTGTCGAGACGGCGGAATTAGCGGCTGACTTAAGTCTTAAATCAATTTTAAGGAAATTAACATCTTGTTTTAATTCACGATGTTCTTCCTTAAGGCTTTTAATTTCAGACTTTACTTGCTTAAGTTCCAATTGCAAATCATTAATCGTGATTTGTTTTTTTGGCTTGTCAAATCTTTTTAAGGCTTCAATTATACTTATTTATGAAGGCTTAGGAGATTGACTTTCTTCTTTGTGAGTTAAAAGTTTTCTTAACTTTGTTAAGTATTAGGCTTTTAACTCTTCATTTTCAATTTTACTTATTAACTCAATTAAGAGTTCAGTTTGTTCTTCATTTTTTGTTAAAACATTGATTGTTTTACAACTAGTGTCTTGGCAACCAAAGCTTATCTTTTTGGACTTATTACTATTGCATGAGCAGTAGCTGCTTGAAGATGAACTTGGGACTGAACAATCAGACTCATGTTCACTTGACTCAGTATCTCTAATGTCTAAAACTTTTATTAAGTTTTATTTGTCTTCATTAGAGATTTGGAATTGCTTAATGGTATTTTTGACCTTGCAATCCTTTGCAAAGTGGCCTTTTTTACCACACTTATAGCATCCAGATTTAAAGCTTTGTTCAGGCTTGTTAAATCTAAGTTGTTTAGATTATTGCTTATGTTGACTGAATGGTTTTCATTGGTTAGACACCAACTATCAGGGAGTCGAATGTCAGACCATTTGATGAATTTTGGAACACGGATGTTCGCATTACCTAAACTACTCTTTATTAAGAGAGTTTGATTTTTAGGACTTTTCTGGATAGCTTGGAAGTTCATGTTAGTTCCAATGCATTTATAGTAAATGCTGTAAATTAAAGCTAAAGGCTGAACACCTTCTAAGACTTTGTAACCGGAAGTCTTAATGTTCAAGGTTAGAGCTTTTAAGATATGAGAATCACTTAAACTTATGGTGAAATCTGGATAACAGTCGAAATGGATCGGACCGTTAAACAGGCTTGATTCAATGGCTCCGAGAGTACTATCACTAAAATCAATGAATCGTGCATCTCGAAGAACTAACAAGACCGAGGCATTAAGACCCTTTCTTGTTAGTGGCTTAACAGGGACCTGAACTAACCCGATGTGGATATAGTTATAGCCGTCGGACTTATGTTTCCTGAAGGACTCAGGGTTAAAGAGTTGACATGTTTCATGTTCTTTACTTAAAGCATAAACTTGTTCAACAGTTTTAACATGTTGTTCATTGCTAAATGACTTCAAAGACCAGGTGGTCTTTTTATAGATTTTATCTTTAGGAACCTTAGGGATATTCCAAACATTGGAATTAATGTTGGAATCTTCTTGGTACTCAACTTCTTCTTGGTTGATTATTTCTGGAATCTTCCCTATGGAAGACCTAGAGCTTACTGACGAGCTAGACTTGAATAGTCTATTCATCCTTTCACTTGGCTTGTATGTTTGAACTTTTCAGCTTAACTCTTTTACTGTTCTTCTTCTACCCAAGCCCGTGGGTGGGCTCTCACTCTGCCTAGGATACATACACATACTGGAGGTCAGCTATTGACACATACCCAACAACCTATCCGCTCAGGCCTCTTCCTCGGGACTTATTGTTTGGACTAGGACTTATGCAACTGGGTGGCCATGACCAGGGTGGTACAACTTCAGCAGAATAAAAGCTTAGCATAGAAATGAACAAAATAAAACAATAGCAGACTTAAACTTAAAGCACAAATATAACAGCCACTTGGGCGGATGTATAGATTATGCAGAAACTTCAAATGATAACTTGTCTCTGATACCAAAAGGGGGCGGAAGCAAAAACATTTAATAAAAGTAAGTGCGAAGGGTGGTGTAGACAGAGAAATGGTGAGAGTATGTGAAGAGAGTAATTAACATAAAAACTTCAACATCATAATATGAATATAATAAAACAGAATATTCAAAGATCACGAAAATAATGCTTAATTTCAAAGTAATGAATACTTGAAAACTTACAGAGAACTTTAGAACAGGAATGTTCTAACTTGTTACATCTTGGTAATATAACAAAATGAAATATTACAAGTGTTTACAATACTTGGCTTAGTGAGGGGAATTCGGGATATCTTCTGACTAAAGGAGAAGGGTGTAGAATTGCCTCTGCCTTCAACTTTGGAGAGTATTCTTAAATAACCATCAGGCTTGGGAGGGAATCATCAGATTCTAGACACGAGGTAATAGCACTTGAGTGCTGTCTTGAAAGCTTTTGCCGAAAGTAGAAGATGCTTTCTGCCTTTTGCTTTAACTTGAGTGAAAGGCACCGAAAGTAGGGGTAACTTAAGATACTTTCTGCTTTTTACTGTTGGTGAACAGTATTTGGCCGGAGTTTTGACTTATCTCTGTTTTGTCATATCTGCCGACAAGGTAATTTTGAAATATTACTATCGCTTTCTGCTAGAGAGAAGAAATGACCACTTAATTTGAATCAGCATAAGGATCCTGGGCTTCTTCGAAGGAGTCCTTAATCTGATCAAGGTGAACAGAAGATTCTGCTAAGGAAGCTTCGTCTTCGTCACTGGCTTCTGAAGCTTGACTTAGGATGGCCTGGGCAATGGCCAAAAGATCCTTCTTGGATGTCTTCTTTTTTGAGGACGAGGAGGAAGGACTTGATTTCTTGGGTGCTTGCTGCTTCTTAGTAGCTTGAGGAAGTTTGGGTGCAGGCTTAGGCTAACTTATGGCTGCTTTGGGGGAAGCAGAGAACTCTGTGTAGAGTCGTTCTTGAATTCTGGTGAAATCATATTTATCCCACCATCTGACTGAGAATTGTCTTTGGACACAATTCTGGCTTATATTGTACTGCCACTTCAAAATCCAGGGAACCCTGAAAAAAAAAAAGAAGAAATGGAGTGAACTTGGAAAAAGGGATTGGTTACCCTCAACTTGAAAGATGGTCGAAAAATATCGAATCGCATCTTGGACTTCAATTGCCATGATCTCATTTACGGGACCATGAATTTGCCACCATCGGAGAAACCAGAGGGGAAAAGAAATTTTAAAATTTTTGTCAAACTAGACAAACCAGGAATGAGAAAAATCTTTAAATTGGGAAAGGAAGACCTTATACCAGGCTTCAACATAATCATGATATGAAAAAGGAATATCATGCTTGGGGAGGTTTTTTGTAGAGTAAGGAGCTAGCTCCCACTCATCTTGGAAATAAACCGTATCACATAAAAATGATGATACAAAAGCTTAGTTTCTTTTGAGGATCGTCATAGATCGGTTTGATCTGGACAGACTTAGTATGAAAAAGGATATCAATATAATACCAAAGAGACTTAAGAGGATGAACATCAGCAAAATGCCATCCGGGTCGATAAAAAAGACGGGCCATAGACTGGGGGGGTCTGTATGTGGCTCAAGTCTTCTTCCACCATGAATAAATTCAGGGGAGGCTTATGAAAATAAGGGGAAGTTTTATGATACTGCCGATAGGCAGGCTTCTGGGAGGTGAAGAGGCATGGGGAGGTGAAGAGGCATATGGGTCAAATTGACTTACCATATATATACTAATACTATACATATATATATTGAAATGAAACTGTATCATCGTAAAAGCGCATACATACGTACAAGCCATCATTAACTTATAACATGAGCATCTTACATCAGAGTAATCATAACATTGTAGTGAAAACTAAATAAACAACACTGTGAGAGTAACATAACCTAAGGAGCTGACCTAAATTATATATAACAGTTTTACATCATAAGTATTATACATCAGAAGAACGGCTAACAAAACGCCACATACGACTTAGCCAACATACATCAACCTATTTACATATACAACACATTGATGTACAACAAAAATTATACTAAACATGAGTCTATACAAAATACGAACAGGCGTACATCGCCCTAAGTCATAATGTCTCATATAAGCAGGCACTGGATCATCATCCAGATCCTCAGTACTTGCAATATCAACATCATCTTAGGCAATCATGGAGTTAACCAGATTCGCCCAAGCGGATATATGAGTCCACGGTTTCAGCGGTATAAAAAATCACTAAGTTATCACATTGTGCCAACCTTTCGTTTTTTACTTAGTTTACATTAACAGTTACATTTAATTTATAAAACATCTTTCATTAAAAACATGGTGTAGCTGATGAAGTAAACACCATAGTCATAAAATCATTTGAAACATATTACTTTGTTGTAGATATATGCATGTCCTCCAAAATACGTATTGGGCACACATATATAAATGTATCTATACATAAATTTATGCACATATGTCTCTGTAACGCCCTGGCAAAATCAATTAACTTGTAAATGACTTAGCAGTTCGCCTGCCAGCTTTAACCCATCCTCCAGGTTAAAACTCAAGGATCATACACTCTCAAAGGAATGAGAGTCTACAGTGGAAGACTTTTTACTTATAAAGAGCAAACTAATACCTACAAGGAAGAATAACATAATAGCTTAAGCTATCTAGCTTAATGGTACCAGTGAGTGCGAAAGAGAAACTAAGAGGTCTTTAGTTCGACTCACTGGGGACATGCTCCAGAGGTAACGGCCAGAGCGAACAATATGAGTAATGTTTGATGGAGAAGCTTAGGACCGACACAAAAGGTTGTTTGGTAGCCCAAGGGGTCATCACAACACAATTGCATTCGGCACATACAACAAGCCTTTTAAACCCCTAGGCATCCCTATTAGACGAGGGAAGTCTTATGAAGATTTAACAGAAATGCAACCCACAAATATTATACAAAATCATGTTATTCAATAGAATGGAGTGTCACAAAAACAATAATTATCATTCATGAGCAAGCTTAAGAAGATAAACACCTTCTTCAATATTTATTAGGACTTCCAAAGTCTACTTACTTACAAATGACCGACTGAGGTACCATAATTTCAACTTCGTTAAAGTGAACTAACACATAATTATGAGGCTTCAAATTAATTTCACTGTGAATGACTTAACACCTCAAAATTTATTAGGATCCCCATAAAATGAAATAACCAAGGCATAACAATAAGAGCATTAGAGATATGAAAAAAATATATATATTCTTTTTTTTTTTTCCTTTCATCAGGCTTTGCAATGCCTAGTTCCCTTAAGCTTTCTAATTGACCCATATATCAAGTATTAGGGCAATAACTCTCAAACCGGATTTTTTAGTGGCACTAGGTGTAAAACACCCCTATGGGCTTACTAAGTCGAGTAAAAAAGGTTACAAAACTAAACTAGCCATATCATCAATCAATACAAACTTCTCACGTTTTGACGAAAACACTTAGTGCATAATGAGACAAGAGGTCCAGTTACTCAGTAAAAAATTCAATTGGTCAACATTTTTTCTTCCTTTTTTTTTTCTAAAATAAAAAATTTTTATTTTCCTTGCCAAGGTTATTCATCCAACAAGTCACCAAATTCTTCTCAAGACATTGAAAACAGCACAAACTGGTTCTACATGTCATACCTTACAAACTATGTGCTAGTGTGCTCGTGACAAATCAAATCAAGACAAGTGATCATAGGCCAAAGGTAAGTAAAAAGACTTAGATTCCTAGTCATGTGATCATGTGTTTAAAATTTTAAACTCACCAATGAAATGCAAACCACCATTAAAGTTCAACACAATTCTCAAGAATAACATGATCAGTTTCAAAAAGTTTTCTCATACCTCCAAACTTAAATCACACATTGTCCCTAATGTGCAAAGAGAGATATAATACCGGGAGGAAATGAAAAACCTGTGCAGGACTCAGTATGGCGTCTAGCATACCCCAAAACTTGAAGGAAAGAACACATGTCCTGAAAAATAAAACTAAAAAAAAAATTAATAATTCAAAGCTAAAAACAACTATGATTTTTTTTTTTTTTTACAAATACAGAAAATACTGTCAAGTGCCACTGCCAGGTGATGTGGTATCAATAATACATTTATAATAGACCACTCACAATAGAACGAATTCTTGTAAGATAGGGCTATATTGAGGGTGTCGAACCTCAAGGATTGTTGGTTGGTTGCTTGTCAAGTATTCAAGATTTCACCCAAGTTGACTCATAAAAGAATACAATGTTTTTGGGTTTTTAAAACATAAAGAAAAGATAAAATGGAGGAAGATAGAAGAAACCATAAAATGTTGGTTTCACCACAAACCTCTCACCAATGATAGATTGTGTTCACAAGTGACTCTCATTACATGCATGATATGAGCACGAAATGGTTGTCAATCACACAACGACATCGACATGAAAATACTTTCGTTAAAAAGGTGATGATAACTCATTTTCGGTTGCACGAATCATCCACCTAACCACTAATTGTGATATGATCCATCTTTCCTAGGTATGGCCTAAAAAACCTCCTAATAAGCATACACAAATTCAAGGGATTGCAAGTTGTCCAAGGATCGAATGACTCATCTACCTACATTACACTAAGTGTAGAATGAATCATGGTCCTAGGGCATCACCCGTCATACCCACTTGACATTTATGTCAAAAAGAATCATTGCACAACCCTCATCCCCATAATCACAAAAAATGAGAATGATGAGTTCATCCATGGCAAAGAGCTTCCTCATAGACAAAATATAATCACTTCACCATGGATGATTATAGAATGAAAAACGATTATAAAAAAATAAAAATAAAAAATAAAAAATCCTCTAGGTTATACAATTATCACACATATGCAAAGAATCTTAAAAAAAAACACAATCAAACCATTAATAGAAAGCTAGAAATCCTTGGGAAGAAGGGGGAATCCAACCCTAACAGCCTGTAGGGCTCCTAGTCGTGGTTCCTCTCTCCCTATGACTTCACACACTTCTTACAAATCAAAAATCGCACACAACTCCCCTCCAAAATCATCCCCTCTTTTGTTGCATGAGAGATCCCTTTTAATATCATGTGAATCCCCAAAGATCACACTTAAATCCATTCTTTCAAGGGATTGAGTGCCATCAAATCCCTCACTGCATGAAAATGGAGTCAAATCCTTTATTTTAGAAAGTCCAAAGCTGATCTCGTGCTTGACCGATTCTTTTGATCACTTTTTTCTCTCTCTATATCTGGTGAAGATCACATATCAGATTCTACTATAGACTATTACGCTCGAGCCCATTTTTTTAGATTTGGCTCGAGCTCCCTAAAATGTGGCTTGAGTGTAAAAGCGCTAAAGTCCCTAAAATGGTGCTCGAGCGCACCTTATATGCTTCTGCTATGGCTTAATGATTTGTTCCTCTCTGACTCCTTTTTCCAATGCACTTGACCTTGTATTAATCCAAGTTTTGAACTAAAAGTTATGACTAAAATAGTGCACAATTGTCAAATACTCAGTAGCTTTGCAACAGTTAATGTGTTTTAAGCCCAAGTTGATGGAATTGCTTGCATTTACACCATAGAACCTTAAAACATTAAATAATACAAAAACAATATATAATGTTATATTACAATGAAACTAAGGTACTAACACATGCGAGTTAAGAGACTTAAATATGTAACATTCGGCTCTCATCACCAGGGTACTCAACATGCTCTGCACCCTCTATGTAGGGTTTAACTCTCGGAGTTATCTCAACCAGTCGCTCATCCAAAAAGGAGTCATGAACCCGAATAAGATGGGGAGATAACTTAAGACTTAACCTACACTCAACACTCTCTAAACCACCAAATATCTTCAATTCAGGGGATGGTGTTTCTTCTAACTCATCCAAGTTGATATGAAGCAGGCATTTTTCTAATGGGTCTTTGGCCAGAATGTATGGGAGTGAGTCTTCAACAATTTCGTCTATGATGTCCATAGCGAAGCACTCATCACCCTCTTGCAGTTGTTGGATGGCCTTAAAAATATTGACCCTTGTGTTCATGTTCCCAAATGTGATATTTATTACCCCCGTCCTATAATTAATGCATGCATTAGCCATAGCTAAGAAAGGACGTTCGAGGATAACAAGAATGGATTTTCTAGGATTGGAGACATGTTCTGTATCTAGAACTAAGAAGTCTACAGGAAAATAGAACTTGTCCACCTGGATGATAACATCCTCCACAATCCCACGTGGTCGCCTGATGGATCGATTAGTTAGTTACAAGGCAACAGAAATGGGTTTCAATTCACCTCAGCCCAATTGCAAATACAGAGAGTAAGGAAGCAAGTTGACGCTTGCTCCGAAGTCCAAAAAAGTTTTTTCAACTTTATGTGCTCCAATGATACAAGAGATTGTGGGGGCACCAAGATCTTTATATTTTGGAGGGATGTTATGTTGGAGAATTGAGCTCACTTGCTCCGTAAGAAGGACTTTCTTAGGGATGTGGCTCTTGATCATGCACTTCTTAGTGCACAAGTGATGGGAACCAAGGTGGGCCTACTCTTAAAGATCCTTTGCAAGTTCCAGATGGGCCAATTACAAGACCAAGAGCCAAGAAGATCAGGGAAGCAATGCAAGGATTAGTGCAATCCACTTGGGATGAAGCTAGCAAGAGCCCAACACTCAAGATGGGCTTGAAAGAAAGAAAACCAGTCTTGATCCACTTGATCCAAGCTGTGGAAAACTTGACTTAAAAATAGGGCCTATTATTATTAAAGGCTTTATTTTATTAGTTTCGAATAAATGGGCTTGAGGATGTTTGGCCCATATATTTCTTATGTTTTATTAATTAGGGTTTCAAAAGAACTTTAATTGTTCCACTTGAGGGTATTTTGGGAAAGGGGCCTTATTTTGGCCTAGGGTTATTTTGTAGGGAGTATTTAAACATCTCATAGCCACCACTAAAGTAGATAGACATTATTTTGAATTTTAATTGTTAGTTGAGTTTACTCCTCTTGTTCTTGATTGAACTTTTGAACTTATCAAAGGTAAATCACAATCTTTGTGGCGTTCTTCCTCGTAATTTGGGTTCTTGAGACGGGATTTCAACGGGTCTAGATTTTAATATAATCTAGGTTTTTGAAACGTGTTTTCAACGGGTCTAAATTCTCCATCCATAGACTTGAGTTTGGCTTTCTTGGGTAAGTTTTCAAATTGATTGTGGGTTCAACGGATTTCTCTTCCTGCGGGTTCATATCATTTGGTATCAGAGCTCAGTTTTCAATCAGGTCTGATTCTATCTTTTTTTTTTCTTGTCTATTTGATCCTAGTTCTCATTATTCTCAAGTTACAAAAAAAAAAAAGGGCTGCCAAAAATTCATTATTCTTCCAAGGTTTTTGGCTGCCGTATCACTTATTCTTCTAAGGTTTTTGAGTTATTTGTTAGGGCTTTGTTAATTGCAATTTTCTTTTGATTGTGATCAAATCAGTTGAAAAAAAAAAAAAGGACGAAAAAAAATCGTCCAAAAAAAAAAGAGAGAGAGAAAAGTATAGAAAATCTGAAAAAAAAAATTTCTTGAGCTTAACATCAAAAGGGCTGTGCATCCTTCATTATAGTTTGTATCTTGTGTTATAGTTACTCTTCCATTCGTATAATTTTCATAATTCTTGTGTCGTTTCATTCTTTCCATGTTTCTCCTGTTCTTGTTTCTTGAACCTAATTGCTAGTTGGGATTAAACAAGGTTGCTTTGTCTTGATTGAGTTCAATTAGTTCTGAAAGAACTTGCGTGGAAAAACTCTTGAGGTAAAAGGCAAGAGAGTGAGATTATTATAAAAAAAAAAAAAAAAAAAAAAAAAAAGAAAGCCTATTTAGAGTGAAACACGAGTGGAGTGCCATCATTTGAGTGTAAACACGTAAGGGAACGTGTGAGATCTTTTCTTTTTCCGCTAACAATTTTTTTGCAGCACATTACAATGTCTCGCCGCAGTGACTCATCACCGGAGGGGGTGGCCGATAACCCATTCTTTGTGTTACAGGCCATGCAACAACAATTTGAGCCGTTGAACTTAGTGATGGGGGAAGTGAGGGATAAGATGGATCAACAAGAAGCAACAATTAGAAATTTACAAGGTGGGAGAAATAGGAAGCGACGTGAGCCTAGGGTTGAAAATGCATATGAGAATGAAGGAGATAATGAGGATGAGGAAGACCTAACATTTGAAATTGGGTCAGGTAGACATAGAGGACTTAGGCATGAAAGAGGATTTGAGAGGAACCTAGGGGGTCGGGATGGTGTCGATAGAGACTTGGGGCGCATCAAAATGAAAATACCATCTTTTCAAGGTAGAACTGACCCTGAGGTTTACCTAGAGTGGGAGAAAAAAATAGAGTTGGTATTTGATTGTCATAATTACTCTAAGGAGAAGAAAGTGAATTTGGCGGTAATTGAGTTCACTGATTATGCTCTTATTTGGTGGGATCAATTAGTGACCAATAGGAGGAGGAATTATGAGAGGCCTGTTGAGACATGGGGAGAGTTGAAAGCTCTCATGAGGCGGAGATTTGTACCTAGCCACTACTATAGGGACCTTTACCAAAAGCTCCAACATCTTACACAGGGTTCTAGGAGTGTGGAGGATTACCATAAAGAGATGGAGGTAGCGATGATTCGGGCTAATGTAGAGGAGGACCGGGAGGCCACCATGGCTAGATTTTTGAGTGGTTTGAATAGAGATATAGCCAATGTAGTTGAATTGCAGCATTATGTGGAGAT
>FXXK01000657.1:260423-298967 GCA_900184695.1 Betula pendula
GGACATGGTGCACATGGCTATGAAGGTGGAGAGGCAGTTAAAGAGAAAAGGGACAGCAAGGTACACTTCAGTATCTAGTACTACTTGGAAATCAAAGTGGGATAGGAATGATCTAGCTGAAGCAAAGAGGAAAACCGAACCACCTAAGAGCAAAGATGTGGGACCTAGCAGCAGACCCAAGGTAGAATCTCAACCTTCAAGAAATAGAGATATTAAATGCTTTAAGTGTTTGGGTTTAGGGCACATCGCTTCTCAATGTCCAAATAGGCGAGCGATGATTTTGCGTGACAATGGGGAGGTAATGACTGAGAGTGAAGGTGATAGTGATGGGGTGCCCGAGTTGGTTGATGATAGTGATGATGATGGAGTGGTATACGCCGTGACCGATGAGTTTCTTGTTGCCAGGCGTGCTCTCAATACACACATTAAGGTGGATGATGCAGCGCAACAAAGAGAGAACATTTTCCATACTAGATGCGACGTCAACAGCAAGGTATGTAGTATGATCATTGATGGGGGGAGTTGTACTAATGTGGCTAGCACTACTTTGGTTGAGAAATTGAATTTACCTACCTTAAAACACTCTCGACCATACAAATTGCAGTGGTTGAATGATTATGGAGAGGTTAGGGTAGATAGACAAGTGTTAGTTACGTTTTCAATTGGGAAGTATCAGAATGAAGTACTTTGTGATGTTGTGCCTATGCATGCTGGCCATATTTTGTTGGGGAGGCCGTGGCAGTATGATAAGAGGGTGACACATGATGGGTTCAAGAACATGTACAGCTTTGTAAAGGAGGGCAAAACAATCAAGCTTGCTCCTTTAACTCCAAGCCAGGTCTATGAGGATCAACTGAAATTGAAAAGTGAGGTTGCTCAAAAAAGAAAGAGTGAAAATGAGAGTGATCATAAAAGAAACAGTGAAAATGAGAGTGATCAAAAAAGCAAGAGTGAAAAGGGATTGAGCCAAAAAAGAAAGAGTGAGAGTGAAAATGAGCGAAAAAAGAAATAGTGAAAAAAGAAAGTAGAGAGGTGGTTGAGAGTAAAGAAAAAAGAGTGGAGTCACAAGAGAAAAAAGAAAGAGAGTCTGCAGAGAGAAAAGGAAAGACAAAAGTGAGTTTCTATGCAAGAGAGAGTGAGGTCAAGAGGGCTTTCTTCGCAGATCGCCTTATGATTTTTCTTGTCTATAAAGAGACTTATCTTAATCTTGATGAAACTAACCAGTCTCTTCCTAGTTTGGCTGTTTCTTTGTTGCAGGAGTTTGAGGATGTATTCCCAGAGGAGATGCCTAATGAGTTGCCACCCATTAAAGGCATTGAGCACCAGATTGATTTTGTACCCGGAGCTGCTATTCCAAACCGACCAGCCTATAGGAGTAATCCGGAGGAGACCAAGGAGCTTCGGAGGCAAGTTGAGGATTTGATGAGCAAGGGGTATGTGAGGGAGAGCATGAGCCCATGTGCGGTACTGGTGCTACTCGTGCCAAAGAAGGATGGGACGTGGAGGATGTGCGTTGATTGTAGGGCGGTCAACAATATCACGGTAAAGTATCGCCATCCCATTCCTAGATTAGATGATATGCTTGATGAATTGCATGGCTCATGTATTTTCAGTAAAATTGATCTTAAAAGTGGGTACCATCAGATTAGAATGAAAGAGGGTGATGAATGGAAAACTGTTTTTAAGACTAAGTATGGGCTTTATGAATGGTTGGTTATGCCATTTGGACTTACAAATGCACCTAGTACTTTCATGAGATTGATGAACCATGTCCTACGTATGTACATTGGTAAGTTTGTGGTTGTGTATTTTGATGATATCCTAGTGTACAGCAAAAACTTAAATGAACATATTGAGCATTTGAGATATGTGTTTGATGTGTTGAGATGTGAAAAGTTGTATGCTAATTTCAAGAAATGTACCTTTTGCATGGAACGAGTTGTTTTTCTTGGTTATGTTATTAGTCCAAAGGGTATTGAAGTGGATGAAGAGAAAATCAAGGCCATCAAGGAATTGCCAACGCCAAGGCGCATCACTGAGATAAGAAGCTTTCACGGCTTAGCTAGTTTTTATCGGCGTTTTGTTAAAGACTTTAGCACCATTGCTACACCACTCACTGAAGTCATTAAAAAGAATGTTGGGTTTCATTGGGGGGATAATCAAGAGAATGCTTTTGCCACCATTAAAGAACAGTTGTGCTCTGCACCTGTGCTAGCATTACCTGATTTTAACAAAGCTTTTGAGATTGAATGTGATGCCTCAGGTTTAGGGATTGGAGCAGTTTTGATGCAGGATAGGCGGCCCATAGCCTTCTTCAGTGAGAAGCTAAGTGGGGCTTCATTAAAGTACCCTACTTATGACAAAGAGCTTTATGCTCTTGTTCGTGCATTGGAGACTTGGCAGCACTACCTATGGACTAGGGAATTTGTGATCCACACCGATCATGAATCATTGAAGCATCTCAAGGGTCAAGGTAAGTTGAATAAAAGGCATGCTCGTTGGATGGAATACATTGAGACATTTCCATATGTCATCCGTTACAAGCAAGGTAAGGAGAACATTGTTGCTGATGCTTTATCCCAGAGGTATGTACTTCTTACTTCTATGAGTGCTAAAATGCTTGGGTTTGAATATGTGAAAGACCTGTATGCCAATGACGCTGACTTTTCTAATGTGTACATGGCATGTGATAAGGCGGCATTTGGTAAGTTTTACAAGCATGATGGTTACTTGTTTAAAGAAAGCAAACTTTGTGTGCCAAGTTGTTCTATGTGTGAGTTATTGGTGCGTGAGGCACATGGTGGGGGATTAATTGGGCACTTTGGTGTCAAGAAAACCTTAGATATTTTGCATGAGCATTTCTTTTGGCCTAAGATGAAGCGAGATGTCAATCGCATTTGTAGCAGGTGCATTACATGTAGAAAGGCCAAATCTAAAGTTTTGCCACATGGGTTGTATACACCCTTACCCGTCCCTAGTGAGCCATGGGTCGACATATCTATGGACTTTGTTTTGGGGTTGCCTAGGACAAAAAGGGGTAGCGATTCTATTTTTGTAGTTGTGAANTAGATTTAGTAAGATAGCACATTTCATTCCATGCCATAAAACAGATGATGCCACAAACATAGCTGACTTATTTTTCAGGGAGATAGTGCAACTCCATGGTGTGCCCAGGAGTATTGTTTCTGATAGGGACGTTAAATTCCTTAGCTACTTTTGGAAGGTGTTGTGGGGGAAATTGGGTACTAAGCTCTTATTTTCCACTACTTGTCATCCGCAGACTGATGGTCAGACTGAAGTGGTTAATAGGACTTTAACTCAACTTTTACGCACTGTTGTTCATAAGAATTTAAAAACTTGGGAGGATTGTTTGCCATTTATAGAGTTTGCATATAATCGGACCATGCATACTACTACTTCATATTCTCCTTTTGAAATTGTTTATGGATTTAATCTGCTTACTCCGTTAGATTTGATGCCTTTACCTGTTGATGGCAGGAGTAGCTTGGATGGCCAAAAGAAGGCGGAGTTGGTGAAGTCACTTCATGAGAGGGTACGGCTTCAAATTGCCCACAAGAATGAAAGGGTCGCTTCCCAAGCCAATAAAGGGCGAAGGCATGTCATCTTTGAACCAGGAGATTGGGTTTGGGTTCATATGCGCAAAAAAAGATTTCCAGCCCATAGGAAGACTAAGTTGCATCCCCGAGGAGATGGACCTTTCCAAATTCTTGAGAAAATTAATGACAATGCATATAAAGTGGATCTTCCAGGTGAGTATAATGTTCTGCTACCTTCAATGTTTCTGATCTTTCTCCCTTTGATGTAGGTGAAGATTCGAGGTCGAATCCTTTTGAGGAGAGGGGGAATGATGGGAACCAAGGTGGGCCTACTCTTAAAGATCCTTTGCAAGTTCCAGATAGGCCAATTACATGACCAAGAGCCAAGAAGATCAGGGAAGCAATGCAAGGATTAGTGCAATCCACTTGGGATGAAGCTAGCAAGAGCCCAACACTCAAGATGGGCTTGAAAGAAAGAGAACCAGTCTTGATCCACTTGATCCAAGCTGTGGAAGACTTGACTTAAAAATAGGGCCTATTGTTATTAAAGGCTTTATTTTATTAGTTTAGAATAAATGGGCTTGAGGATGTTTGGCCCATATATTTCTTATGTTTTATTAATTAGGGTTTCAAAAGAACTTTAATTGTTCCACTTGAGGGTATTTTGAGAAAGGGGCCTTATTTTGGCCTAGGGTTATTTTGTAGGGAGTATTTAAACATCTCATAGCCACCACTAAAGTAGATAGACATTATTTTGAATTTTAATTGTGAGTTGAGTTTACTCCTCTTGTTCTTGATTGAACTTTTGAACTTATCAAAGGTAAATCACAACCTTTGTGGCGTTCTTCCTCGTAATTTGGGTTCTTGAGACGAGATTTCAATGGGTCTAGATTTTAATATAATCTAGGTTTTTGAAACGTGTTTTCAACGGGTCTAAATTCTCCATCTATAGACTTGAGTTTGGCTTTCTTGGGTGAGTTTTCAAATTGATTGTGGGTTCAACGGATTTCTCTTCCTGCGGGTTCATATCCTTTTCAAAAAGTCCTTGAGAACTTTTTCATAGGAGGGAATTTGCTTGATAGCATCAAGTTGAGGAATATTAATTTTCACCTACTTGTAGACCTCCATCATGTCTTGGATCTTCTCTCATTTCTTTCCCAAATACGATGACTCTATGAGACATTTAGGAAATAGAGCTCTAGGCTCATAGGCCATCTCAAGAGTAGGAGTGATTATGTCTGGAACTCTAATGCTTGCTCCCAGGCCTTTTGATGGGTTTGAATTTGTGGGGGGGGGGGGGGGGGTTTCATTTTCTGCTGCATTCTCTTCGCTAACCTTATTGTCAACAGTCCTCCATCTCCTTAGAATGGTGATATCCTGGACTTGCTCATGAGTGGTGTTGCATGTCGCACCATCAATGTATGCGAATTGTCCCCTTTGGATTGGCCACGAGTTGACTAGGAAGTTTCCCCTCTTTTTTGATTAAGTGCATTAGCTATTTGGTCAACTTGGGTTTCTAGCTTTGCAATTGATTGAGAGTGGGAATTAAGCAACTAAGTGGTTGCCTCAAGGTTACTTAGAGCAGATAGCACTTTATCCTCAAAGGTAAAGTTCCTAGGAGGAGGTGGAACTGATTAGTATTGGTGTTGGGGAGGCCGGTAGTAGGATGAAAATTTGTTGGAATGCTAATAAGTTTGATTGTGCATTCCATAAGATTGCGGAGCAAAATTTCCAAAAGCTTGGACTCTCTCCAAGGAGTTAGAATTGTCTTCCATCCAGGGTTGTAAGAATTGGAGTATTGGTCATTCCCTAGTCTAGAGAAGGCCGCACTCACTTGCTCGTTTGTTATGTTGAAGAATTGTCCAAGTGTAGGACAATCTCTCGCATTTTGCATTGGGCTTGAGCAAAATGAGCATGGCTCATGTGGAGTAGGTGTATGAGAAGTAGTCCGAGCAAAATCAGCTGCCATGAGCTGGTCGAATTTTCTTGATAATGCATCCACCTTGGTAGTTATATCCAAAGGACTGCTCGCTTCAAAAAGACCTTCATCCTTTTGAGCTTTGGGAGTAGGTGCTCGACGACTAGATGATGCACGGTGTAATGAATTTTCACCAAGATTTTCAAAGAGGGTCCGAGCGTCGATCTCACTTTTCATCATAAAGGTGTCTCCACATGAGGCATCAACCATTTGTCTATGTGGCTCAATCAAGCCATAATAGAAACATTGAACCAACTGCCACTTCAGGACAACATGGGGCGGATGTTGGAACTAGTGTCCAAATCTCCAATTGATCATAAATATATTTAGATGTAATGAATATTGTTGATTATTTCCTAATTTGATTATTGAACTTTTGGCATACTTATTATTAGTTTACATAGCATATATGTGGTTTTGCATATTAACTGGTTATATGTATATATATAGTCCCTAAGTTACATTGTATTTGATTATGGTGTGAGCAACGATCTTTGTCACATAGAAAACAATAGTCAAAAGTCCCTTGTAACTTATTAAAGTATTGTTCATAGTCATTAGTGGAACCGAGAATTCCACCTAGACTATAACATGTCAACTTAGAGATTTGTCTTAATCGAGTGAAGTAGTGTGGCTTCAGATTGACATTGTTGGTGTTATAGCAAGGTAAGTTTATACAAGGCTATGCACTGAAAAGGATCGTGTGAGCCATCATTCCTATAATAACTGTCATAGAAAATGATGAGCGTGTACGACGACTTATGAATATTACTCTAAATCCTAAAAAGATTATGAACCAGATGTCAAGTGGTGATTGCTTTAATGTATCTCGGTGAGATCAAATCAATGGTCACACATTCACTGTATGTTGGGTAATCATCATGTAGCATTGTGGTATATCACTCTTCAAAGGAGTCCAAGTATTTTGTAGGAGAACAAAGAGATAAGGAAATTTTCCTTGTTTTAGGATCAATAAGAATGTTTATCATGTGTCTCGGGCCTAAGCATTTTCAGTGGTATTTAACTGAAATTGTGTACAAGGATGAGTCTAATCTCACAAGGTATATTGGGATAAATTATGAGGTTTGGATCTGGGTACTCAAGGAAAAAGAGGTGGTGAACAAAGTGATAGTTAATCATTTTTTGTTCAACCACAAAATATAATCCATTGAGGGGTAATATGCTAAGTACGTCATGAATGATTAACTGTTTATTGCAAAATATGATTTAGAGTTCAATCACATTTATTTAGTGGAATTATCTATGATTTTTTGTCAAGATGACGAGTCATTGGATGACAAGATTTCAAGAGACTAAAGTAGCTAAATCTATTTTCCTTTCAAGTCTCTTTTTGAGCTGTTGTAAATTAACTAAGTGATTATGAGTTTCAGTTATTTATTTATTTATTAATTGCATGTGTTTTTATTTAAATAAGACATGAGCCAGAAATTAATATTTAATATTAATTTGATTTGTTTTATTTATTTAAATATGGGCTATAGAATTTATTTCTCAAGGGCTATTAGTTTGGAGGAGTTTGGGCTAAGGAATTAATTCCTAGAGCATAGTCCATTGAAAATGAGCATTGAGACTGCAAGATAAAACCAAGAGGCCTAGACAAATATAAGAGAGACTGAGTTAGTGTTAAAACCATAGCCCTAGGCGCATGGGGAGCATTATACTCCCCATGGCCAGCAGCTACAAGGGGATTTAATCTCCTTGTGGCCGTGAGCCCTAGTGCCACACAAGGGGAATTAATTCCCCTTGTGTTTGTAATTAATTATTTATTTAAATTAATTACGGGGTTCTAGAACTCTCTTTACCTTTTCTCCAAGCAGACTTGCAGTTATAAATAGAGGCTTAAGTCAGAAGTAGAAAATACACTGAATGGAAAACTACTTCCATTACTACAAAATTATCTCTTAGAATACAAGCATTCTACAAACTGTAGACAATAAGCATTGAGGTATTAAGTGAGTGATTTTTGTAAAACAGAAATATTATTCTCTTACTTCTAGTTGTGAGTCCACGCTCACTATCATGTTTAGCCATCAAGAAGAAGATTAGGATTTATGAAGAACAATGTTTTTCATGTTCTTCATTATTCTTCATGTTCATCATGTTCTTCGCATTCTTGGAGTTCATCAAGCCTTTGAAGATTCTGGAGCTTTTGGTGTTCATGGCGTTCTTGGTGTTCTTCGCGTTCTTCATCAGCTTCAAAGATCATCAACAACAAAGACGCAAAGGTGAATTCAAATAGTCCTATATGCCTAAAGAGAGGCCGACAGGATTTGTAAGTAAATCTTATTTATGTTTTATTTTAATCTTGTAAAAATCAAAAGACATGCTTTCTCTTGAAGTTAATTACGATCCTTGATCAGTTAGATCTGTTTAAAATTTTTGTTATGTTTTCGTTGTGCTATACCATGTGTTTTGTTAACATCGAGCATGATCCCAACAATTGGTATCAGAACAATCTTCAAGATACATATTTTTTTGATTTTCAGAAAATTGAATTCAGCTATGCATATTGTTTGTGTTGGATTTTTATTCTAACAGCTCCGATGAAATTGATTGTTCGTTCTTCAACCTTAAACATATTTATTAACATGTAAGGATTTGATCTGGAACATTTCAAATAAATAGGAGCATGTTTGGTATTTTATTTATGATTTACCATGCAAAACAGTGTTGTTGTATTTTTACAGCAAGGGCTGCTGTAATTACGAATTTTTTCTAATGCCTTAAACAAGTGCCAAAATTATTTGGGGTTTTTTTCTGCAAGAAAAAATCATGGTTGACGCAATGGAAAAATCAGATTCAAGTTTTGAATTTTCTTCGAATAGTTTTTGGTTCATTTTTTATTCGTCGACAGAATCTTTTTTTTTTTTTTCAGATTTACAGCAGCAACTGTTTTGTTTTAATTTTTCTGCATGATCTCTTTATGTTTAAAAATTAAAGAGACCATTGGTTTCTCATGTAAAGAGGTTGGTTAACGTGGTAGAAAAGTTGGATTAGTGTTTTGAATTTTTCTAAACACAGTTATTCAATGTAAACCAATTCAGGAATTGTAAATTCCTGGTACATGATGAAACTTGATTGGTTTTTTCTCTTGGTGCATAATTATGAAAAAATTTACTTAATTATGGAATATGATTATAAGTGGTATATAACATATTTGAGGGGAAGTGGTTCTCTTGAATAGCTCATTGTATTTCCTGTCTGCTTTTCTCGGTTTTGGTAAACAGTTCCACCACAGGATTCTTTAGTAGTTCTCGTGGTTTGAGGCAAGAGGATTCCCTGTCTGCTTTGCTATTTGTTATCGTGATGGAGGCTTTGGGTAAGTTGATTTCAGCTGCTGTGAGTGGAGGATTGATATCTTGCTTCTTTGTGGGAACAAGGGTTAATATTTCTCATCTTTTGTTTGCGGATGACACCTTGCTTTTCTGTGGGGCTGAACCAAATCATCTTCGCATTTTACGAAGTTTATTTTTATTATTTTAAGCTATGTTGGGTTTGAAGACGAACTTAGCCAAGTTCGTTGTGGTTCTGATGGGAAATGTTGACAACGTGGCTTAGCTGGCTTAAATTTTGGGTTGTGGGGTTGCGTCCCTACCCTTGAAGTATCTCGGTCTTTCTTTGGGGGCTTCCTATAAGGCCAAGCAATATAGGACGGTATTATCGAAAAGATAGAATGTCGGTTGGCTAGATGGAAAATGTGTTGGAACTAGTGTCCAAAACACCAATTGATCATAAAGATATTTTAGAAGTAATGAATATTGTTGATTATTCCTTGATTTGATTATTGAGCTTTGGCCATACTTCTTATTGTTTTACATAATATATATGTGGTTTTGTATATTTACCAGTTATATGTAGTCCCTAAGTTGCATTGAATTTGATTATGGTGTGAGCAATGATATTTGTCACATAGAAGACCATAGTCAAAAGTCTCTTGTAACTTATTAAAGTGTTGTTCACAATCGTAAGTGGAACCGGGAATTCCACCTAAACAATAACATATCAACTTTGGGATTTGTCTTAATCGAGTAAAGCAGTGTGGCTTCAGGTTGACATTGTTGGTGTTATAGCAAGGTAGGCTTATACAAGGCTATGCACTGAATAGGACAGTGTGAGTCATCATTCCTATAATGACTGTCATAGAAAATGATGAGCGTGCACGGCAACTTATGAATATTACTCTAAATCCTGAGAAGATTGTAAACCAGATGTCAAGTGTTAATTTCTTTAATATATTAGGGTGAGATCAAATCAGTGGTCACACATTCCCTATATGTTAGGTAATCAACATGTAACATTGTGGAAGATCACTCTTCAAGGAGTCCAAGTTCTTTGTAGAAGAACAAAGAGATAATGAAATTTTCCTTATTTTAGGATCAATAAGAATATTTATCTTGTGTCTCTAGCCCGAGCGTTTTAGTGTTATTTAACTGAAACTGTATATAAGGATGAGTTTAATCTCACAAGGTACATTAGAATAAATTATGAGGTTTGGATCTCACTCAAGGAAAAAGATGTAGTGAACAAAGTGATAGTTATTCATCTTTGGTTCAACCACGGAATATATTCTATGGAAGGGTAATATGGTAAGTACGTCATGAAGGATTAATTGTTTATTGAAAAATATGATTAAAAGTTCAATCACATTTATTTAGTGGAATAATCTGTTATTTTTTGTCAAGGTGGTGAGTCATTAGATGACAAGATTTCACGGGACTAAAGTAGCTAAATTTATTTTCCTTCCGAGTCCCTTCTTGAGCTATTGTAAATTGACTAAGTGATTGTGAGTTTCAATTATTTATTTATTTATTAATTGCATGTGTTTTTATTTAAATAAGACATAGGCCAGAAATTAATATTTATATTAATTTGATTTGTTTTATATATTTAAATATGGGTTAGAGAATTTAATTCTCAAGGGCCATTAGTTTGGAGGAGTTTGGACTAAGAAATTAATTCGTAGAGCACAGTCCATAAAAAATGAGCATTGGGCCTGCAGGATAAAACCAAGGGACCTAGGCAAACATAAGAGAGACTGGGTTAGGGTTAAAACCCTAGCCGTAGGCGCATGGGGAGCATAATACTCCCCATGGCCGGCGGCTACAAGGGGATTTAATCCCCTTGTGGCTGTGTGCCCTAGTGCCGCACAAGAGGAATTAATTTCCCTTGTATCTGTAATTAATTATTTATTTAAATAATTACGGGGTTTTAGAACTCTCTCTTTACCTTTTCTCCAAACAGACTTGCAGTTATAAATAGAGGTTCAGTCAGAAGCAAAAAGGACACTGAATGGAAAACTACTTCCATTACTACAAAATCAACTCTTAGAATACAAGTTTTCTACAAACTGTAGACATTAAGCATTGAGGTGTTAAGTGAGTGATTTTTGTAAAAGAGAAATATTATTCTCTTACTTCTAGTTGTGAGTCCACACTTACTGTCATGTTTAGCTATTAAGAAGAAGATTCAGATTTATGAAGAACAAGTTCTTCATGTTCTTCATCATGTTCTTCGTATTCTTTGAGTTCTTTAACCCTTTGAAGATTTTGGAGCTCTTGGGGTTCATGGCGTTCTTGGTGTTTTTCGCGTTCATCATTAGCTTCAAAGATCATCAACAACAAAGATACAAAGGTGAATTCAAATAGTCCTATGTGCCTAAGGAGAGGCCAATGGGATTTGTAAGTAAATATAATTTATATTTTGCTTTAATCTTGTGAAAATCAAAAAACATGCTTTCTCTTGAAATTAATTGCGATCCTAGATCAGTTAGATTTGTATAAAATTTTTGTTATGTTTCCACTGTACTATACCATGTTTCTTATTAACATGGAGCATGATCCCCATCAAAATTTTGTATTTGTCTAAGGGTGGTAGGATCACCCTTATCAAGAGTAATTTATCCAATTTACCTACATATTTCATGGCCTTCTTTCCTCCCCCTTCGAGTGTTGCAAACCGTAATGAGAAGTTCCAACATGATTTCCTATGGGGTGGGTTAGGTGAAGAATTCAAATATTACCTTGTGAGTTAGCCGAATGTGTGTACACTGACCTCTAAGGGAGGGTTGGGGATTAGGAATCTGTTGAAGATCAATCTTATTCTTTTAGGTAAATGGCTTTGGTAGTATAGGCTTGGTGGAAAGTGATAGTGGATTCTAAATATAGAAGCTCATGGGGAGGGTGGTGTTCTAGTGAGCTGTTGGGACATATGGCATGGGTTTATGGAAGAATAGGAGGGGTTAAGGGAAATTCTAGTCGCACCAGATTTAAAGTGAGAGATGGCTCCAAGGTTAGATTCTGGCATGATCTTTGGTGCAGGAATATAGTCCTTAAGGATGTCTTTCCAATTTTATTTGGATTGCTTGCGCAAAGGATGCTATAGTTCAATATCATATGGAATTTTTTGGATGTGCCATTCAGTAGAACGTAAGCCTTGCTAGAGTGGCTCAAGATTGGGAGGTGAATGTGTTTGTCTCATCCTACAAGATGTTGTATCTAGAAAAATTAAGACAAGGAGGGAAAAACAGGTTGTGGTGGGTTCCGTTTAATAAATGGATGTTTGGTGTACAGTCGTTCTATATGGTCATGGACTCATAGGTTCTCCTTTTGGTTCTCACTTTCCATAGAAGAGTGTTTGGAGGACTAAGATTTTGTTGAGAGGCCTTTTTTGTGGTCGGCGGCTCTAGGGAAGATCCTCACCATGGACAATCTACGGAAGCGGCGCGTCATTGTAGTTGATTGGTGCGTTTTGTGCAAAAAAAATAAGAAATCTGTGGACCAACTTCTTCTTCATTGTGAGGTTGCTTGTTGAAATATTTTCTTCAATCGATTCAGATTGTCTTGAGTTATACCTAAACAAGTAGTCAATTTTTTTGCTTATTGGTAAAATGCCGACAGCACTTAGAGTACTGTAGTATAGAAAATGATGCCTTCGTACCTTTTGTGATGCCTTTGGAGAGACATAAATAATATATGTTTTGAAGATCATGACAAGACTTTGAAGGAGTTAAAATCTTTATTCTTTTAACACATTTTATCTTTAAATAGCTACTTAAGTTGCTCTTTTAGTAATTAGATTTAACGATTATGTTTTTTTTTTTTTTTTTTTTTTTTTTTGGCCCTTACTATTTAGGTAGCTTCCTTTATACACTTTTAATGTACATGGAGTGACTTACTTTTAATGATATCTTGACTACTTATAAAAAATAAAAAAAATACTCGGTAGACTCCTAGATACTAGTACTGTCCCATCATTCCTTGAGAAGCATGCACCAAAAGTATTCAGATGAATTACCAAGAAAATGATGGCGGTTGATATTCATTCTTGACTGAAGAAGAAATAAAGGTACCGAGATTTTTTGTTCACAATGCTGTAATCCCAGTTATCAGGACAGCACCACAATTACAAATGAGTTTTACAACAGAATAACATTAACAACAATTTCCTATCCTAACGACACCAAAAGCAAAAGATAAAAGAACAAGACAACAAGGAAAGAAAAAGCAAAAGAGAAAGATTGTTATTACACTGTTCTGCTTTTTTACCACCCTTCATTTTATGCTTTTTCTATTCACAAGCCAATTTGGTGTCAAAGCTGCTCAAACAAATAGCAAAAGCCTGAAATGCAGATAGAGGATAACGATAATCCATGGTGAACATATCTTTACCAACTTTACCAAACTGCAGAATTATCTTATCATGCTCTTGTGGGGCTGGCTGAGATGGTGTTGGTGCACCAGCAGCAGGCTGTGTAGCAGCAATTAACTGAAAGTTCTTAACAGATGCAACAGTCACCCGCCCCCGGAAGTTCAAGCACCAACACTGTAACTGTTCATGCCATCTAGGGGGCTTGTTTTTCAGAATCAAGGGTCTCAGTTTGCGATCCTCATCATCATCTTGGGGCCCACCAATTTCAGAAAATCGTGCACTGCTGAAATCAACAGAGTGATCAAGAGACTTTGAGAAGGAGATGCTCCGGAATGAGTCCTCGAGAGAGCGGGGAAGAAGCTCTGGTTGGCCAGGGACAGTGCCACCTGCATCAAGTGCTGAGGCTGGGATTGAATGCATTATGCAATGCATCCTTCGTGGACCTCGTGTGCCTAACACGTTTAGTTCGTATGCTAACTGGGCAATGTTGTAGCTTCCTGTTGGAACTTTTGGAGAGACTTTTTTGGAATAAAATCTACGACTTGTTCGCCCTGGTGGGGGAATGTGGGCCGAAGCATATGGAGGCTGTGTATCATATATTAAGAATTTTGTGCCAAGAAAGTTTGATCTGCAAGAAGGAATATGTATAATATAGTTAATTGAGAAAGAAAAAGGAAAACTGGCGAACAAGAACCAATCAAAGCCTCTAGAAAATTTACAAGGGAAACATGCATCAGGAAGCAAAAGAACCCTTTTCCCTAGATGGAATAATAACAAAGAAAATGGGAACGAGTGTGATGATATAACAATACACAGACATGAAGAGGATTCCTCAAGATCAACCCATCAAGTATGGTTTTGAATCCCATGTACTTATTGCCAAACCTTATGGAGGTTGGCAGCTCAACCAATCTATGTCCAGCAAGCTACATAAAAGCCACTCCATGGTGCTCTTTATAGTAAACCATATTTCAATTTGTGAAAAAAGAATAACAGATGTTCAATTTGAATGCCTCTTTTAAGCATGCCATTGGTCATTTCTCCAAACAGGCTGGATGATGCTTGCAAGACATAAGTGTTTTTTTTTTTTTTTTTTTTTTCTACAAAGAGAATTTAGCATTTTACTAATGACTTGCCATAAATATTTCTCTAAATGGAAGAACATCAAAGGCATCCTAACATAGTAAATCTTCTTTGACGTGTTAAAGAGAAGGTTTATACTAGAAGGAATATCATCTTAATGGAAACAAGGTGACATTTGTGACCATGCAGCATATATGTTTATGTAGCCAGCACAGACCCTTCTTAGAAGTGAGCTGTGTCCATATAGAATATGACAAATGTATCAACACATTGGAAAAAATAATCTAAGATTATGAAACATTGAAAAAGAATTAAATACGCTTAGGATACAACCCTTTGCAAGTATAGAATAGGAATAGAATTGTAATTGAAAACATGAGGAAAAGGGAATTTGATGTATGGTTAACCATAGTATAGATTACGGATACTTGCATGATTGAAACATCCCCGTGTCACTAAATATTTCACGAATTTAAAAAAAATTAACTTGTAAAAGTTACACTTGGTGCAACTCTTATGAATGTTACACCACTTAATACCCTTTCAATTTAATGAACATATTGACAAACCCAATGTTAAATTCCATTGTCTCCCCATATCCTCCATGCTAACAAAATATTAAACTGATAAAAAATTAAGAGCTATCTCATTTATAAAATATTCAACTTTAAATTTATTTTATATTTAAAAAACATATAAAAGTCATTAGTATATGGATAGGATAGTAAATGGGATTCAATTGACAAGAATTTGTTGTGCACAGTAAGCATGAAGAGAACGCGTAATCTATTGGTGAGATTATCAAAATACTAATCAACTTAAAAATTACTGAGCCATGCAGCATTAATAAAGAGTTACACCACTCAGTAGCTTTCAATTTAATGACTATAAAAATAAATAAATAAGCATAAAATAGTTCTACTTAT
Organism: Betula pendula; assembly: GCA_900184695.1. Taxonomy (NCBI): domain Eukaryota; kingdom Viridiplantae; phylum Streptophyta; class Magnoliopsida; order Fagales; family Betulaceae; genus Betula; species Betula pendula. The sequence continues at coordinate 275,636 of FXXK01000657.1, forward strand.
TAGCACATCTCACTGTGTCTATTCTTGGTGTGCATTTGTGTATGTTTTATGAAGAGAAAAATAAATAAGTCTTGAATCTTCTCTTACCTCAGTTTGCCAATATATGTGCTACTTGATCTTGAAATGTTATCAGCATTCATAGAGATAACATATTCTGTGCATGTGGTTCTTCGAGTCCTCTTTGCCGAAAGCAGGAACTTTCCATTTTCAACCAGCAATGCTGCAAGAGCAGAGTGACAAAATATGTACCAGTTTATTCAAGGAAAAATACATATATGCTGGTTCAATCCATTTGGTCAAAATAATTCATGGGACCAAGTAAATAAATAGATAAACAAAATGACATAGATTTCATTATAAAGAAACACCTAATAGTAAATCTTGACATTAGCTCCATGGATCAACAGAAGAAACGTGATAAAAGTTTAAAGTCCGTCTAAATCTTCCCATGAATGGTGTGTGTTGGCCAACAACACCACTATTAAGTGTTTAGACACCATTTAATTAGCTCACTCAACAGTTATGCACATTTAGAATTATTCTTATCGATTAACTGATTTACTTCGTCCTCACTGACAGGGCCTTGATAAAGGATATTTGAAATTTTCCTTCTGTGGCCACTACAAGCAACCCAGCAATACTGTAGCCTTCATGACAAGCCCGATATGCATCATTCATGTGCAACACCCATAGATTCTTAATAATAATAATAATTACAACCCTTGGAAGCAACAAGTTGGTATAAATCCATTTAGATTCATATGTAAGCATTTCCACATGAAATACGCTACCACATCAATTAACTTTAATCGGAAAACATTAAAACGCATTCATTCTTTCGCTAGATACATACATAATCAAACTTGTCATCAGTGAATCAAACAGATCTACAAACTAATAAACTCAACAAGAAATTGAAGGCAACTTAACAATTAGAAAGGATGCTTACCAGGGCTAAGACACATATACAGGTGGTATGTTAAATTTGATTTATCTCTTTTTATGAAGCACTGAATAGTTCCATCACGCGGCCCCGGCTAAAAAGTCCAACAAAGAAGAATCGGTCAGTCCCAACTGCTTTAATGAGAAAGTATTTCATACATAAATGCAATAGACATTAAAATCTATGCAACCTCTATTATTCCATTACAAACTTGGAGTTAAAAAAGAAAACCATTATAAATTAAGTCATAGTGTGCAAAATAATTAGCAACACAAAGAACCAACCTGCTTCAGGGACACCGGGAAGGTAAGCTTCCCACACAACTCAGGACTCTTAACAATTTCTTTGCACATAGTCCTCCAAGAACGGCAAACTGCTGCACATGCAACAACATTCTTACGAGTAGGCCATGTATTCTCACTCTCTTCCAACCTTCTAATCACATCATATAGGAGCTCTGGCGGTAGACTAGCCCAACGACTGTTCTGAATTATGATAGGTTGGTCTTGCAAATCATGTAATGAACCATGAGATTTGCCTCTATTATGTCCAGTTAGCCTGACTTCAAACCCCCGCCTAGATAAGCTCCCAAAACCATCCCTCACGTCCCGAACTATGCTACGGAATGACATTCTACAGGTGGATCACACTACCAGTACAGTCAAAAATCTTTCATCAAACTCTCTGACAAATTACATTCTTCTTATCACGCCCACACAGCTGCCCTAAACAGGAGGTGTGTCAGTTCCCGCCACAAATCTTATCAACAAAGAAAAAGATAGCAAGAAAATAGAAAAGGCACCAAAAGAGAGAATAAAAAATAAAAAGAAAAGTAGAGAGCAGGAAAAGGCAGCTTCACATGGACTAAAAGGTCTTCGAATAGCCAATCTTTACTTGGTAAAAACCTTTGAGGTTCTTCAACCTCATCTTTTCACCAAAAAGCTAACTCAGCTTCACTAAACCAAATAACTAACTATCTTAAGAGCTCATCAAAAACTCTAAACTTGCAAACGCTGTAAATATGTGTAGAATCCTTCTTAAGCAAAAGAAATCAAAGCAGAAAGCTAGTGCTCGCAACCATCAAGGCAAATTGTTCACTGAAGACCACAAGAACAAGAGAAACCAAAATCTAGAAAAAGAAACAAAAAATATTTCTTGCACTTCGTTAAATTAATTATGTCACAAACTCACACCCAGAAAGAAAAATCACAGATAACAATAACATGTTGATCAATATAACAAAAATAGAAATATAGACCAGCTGATCATATTATAAATCTATCCTAAATTATTTCTCTATACAATTTTGTACTTTTTTTTCTAATTTAACGCAGCCTGAAGGAACTATGGACATAAAGTTACAAATTCAATTCAAAAAGGAAAAATAGGTACGAAAAGCTCACTTGAGCAAATCCTACAAGTAAAGACTTGCCTTGTGCATCTACATATCCCAAACTTTAAGACGAAGACTGAGAAAAACAACCCGTCAAAGAATTACAGACACCCAGAAAGCTTAAGACCGATCGAGGCAGAGCTCTAGAACTTAATCACAACCCACCAAAGATCTGAAAGGCACAACAAAATTTTAAATAAAAAATTAAAAAAAAAAAACCCAGAATTTTTTCTCATCAAACTAATACAACAAAAAGCTCAAGACCCAAGATTTTCTGTGGCATTTTCTTGAGAAAATCCAACGGAAGATTTGAAACTAAAACTGCAGTCGAGATTTGAAAGTGGATTAGCCTGAAAGGGCAGAGATCTGTACCTCAAAGCATCAGCATCTCCATAAAGATACCATATTTTCTTCTCTGATTTTATAGCAGGGATCAAAGATCAATCAAAGCACAAAGAAGAAAATATGTCAGCAGGTCATAAATGTAACACCGCCTCTTTTTCTTCTCTGATTTTAGGTCTCGCTCTCTCTCTCTCTCTCTCTCTCTCATCCGGACTCCAAGGCCACATTAAATTTAGTTCACGAACCACATAGGAAACCACATAGGAAAAAGCTACTAGTACCAATATAATAATATTTCTTCTTTTCGGTTTCTTTTTAAGTTTAGTTTTATTTTATTCCTGTTTCGGTGATAGTGTATCTTTTGGTACGGAATTTTATATGACCAAACGGCCTTTTGACCTTTTCTGGTGTCTTTCACCGTTATCCGACTGACGGAAGCCGCAGCACAGGTGTTCGGAATTTGGATTCTGCTGCCTCTTGGGTTTTATCAGGCTACGCTTCACTCCGGATAATGTTACTTATATTAGGCTCAATAAAATATTTAAAAAAATTTTGTAATAAAAAAATTTCTACATCCAACTTAGCAAAATTGTTAAAATTTTGTTGAATTGTTATCGTGCTTAATAAATTTGCTAAGTAATGTAAGTCAAGAAATTGTTAGCTATATTAATAAAATAAAACAATCTTATTTTCTCTCTTTCTTAATAATAAGAAAAGTAAATAAAAAAATAATATTTTAAAGAAAAATTATTTATTTTCTCTCATGGTCTTTTTTTCATACTCTCATTTTTCAAAATCATCATTGAATCTGTAGGTCACATGTGTTTCTCATGTATGTAACCCATAAATTCAATAGTAAATTTGAAAAGTGTGAGTATAGAAGAAGGATCATGAGAGTATATATAGCAATTCTCTATTTTAAGTGAAAAAGTGAAAACGAATAGCTAAAATGTTGGTTTAGAGGTAAATACTTTAAAAAAGTAGATAACTAAAATAAAATAATGTTTTTAAGTCTCTTATCCTCTATTAGGGGTAAGGGGCATGTGAGGGGCGTCGTGCAAAGAGTTCATGCTCGGGCACTTTGCCCAATCAAAGGGCCTACTGCACAAGCCCCTAGCTCGTGGGTAGAAAGCCTCTCTCACTCACATATTTTCTGCAATTCTTTTGTCCCTCCTCTTTGGGCAAGGGAATGGTTGGAAATTCTCGTCCCTACATGCCTCTCTTTCTCTCTCTCTATTTGGTTCATTTGGTTTCACTTTCAAATTATAAATAAATATTATATTTTTCTCACATGGGTATCTTCTCCTACAATTCAAGTCGATGTCAAAACTCTCATCAATTTCTAATTTTTTTCATTTGGGTCGCCAACAAAATTGGCATTGCTAAACTTTTTTCACTTCCTAAAATTTCCTTTTGTATTTTATCAAAGAAAATCAATTTGCTTATTTTTTAGATTGCTTCCGGTTCTTGAAGGGCGCTTCAAAATCTATATCTCGTTTTGTTAAAGTTAAAATTTGCACACCCCTTCCTCGATGAGGGGACCTACAAACACTAGGAAGACTGGCCTAGAGGCCAGTCGGGGTGAATCGGTGGTGGAGGATATACCTCCGCCTAAGGAAAAGAAGCTATGGATTTGTGTGTGCTTCGAAAGAATGAGTGAAGTACTTACCTTTCTTTTTGAACCATATTCTCTATAGTGGAAGGCCATGTCTTCTTCGTACAACCCTACCATGTGTCACCCTGGGAATGGGTTGTGTTTAGTAAGTTCACAAGGTAGATCATCAGCTCTAGCAAGGGGTGTCCCAGTAAACTCTCCTCTGTTGCAAGTCAAACGGCATTTAATGCCAACTGCTCCTATAGTGGAGGAATGTGGTGTTCACATACATTCTTCCATGTGGGCTGCCCAAAAAACTTGGTGACATGTCGTGGGCGCTCCCTTTTTAGGTAAGAGAAAAGATCGGATGCTACGCGTTCTATTTACATTATCTTTAATTTAATCACTTCAATATTGCTCCACTTCTTAGTGAAAAATAAAAACCGAATCATTTTATTTTTTTACGCGATAAGAAGAATTTTACTTGAATGTCTACCATTCTTTGTTGATCGATTTTGATCTTACTAAGAATTTATTACTTGCGATAGCCTACATTTGGATTTTGCAATTTTTTTGATGCATCAAATTTTTGGCGCCGTTGCCGAGAAAATGTATTTAAGACACTGAGTTTTTTTTTTTTTCCTTTTATTATTAATTTTTGTTTTTGTTTTTAAAATGCAAGAATGGTGGAGCAATCCTTTGTCAGGTGTGTACTAAAGACCATTTTGCTCACCATACTTTAAAACTTACAATCCCAATTGGCGAAATCACCCAAATTTCAATTGGAGAAATGGTTCATCCATCAATGAGCCCCAAGAATTTTACTCTCATAATCCTTATACTGTGCCACCACATCGGAATATCTTGGAGGACATATTGCATGCTTTCATACAAAGCCAAACCCAAATCACCCAAGAGTTGAAAAACTTGATTGATAGAATTGTGTCCTATTTGGATGAAAGTGAGAATGAAAATTTTCCAACTGAACCTTTGCCTAGCCTAAGGACTCAATGTGGAGACAATGAAATCGAAAATTCCCAAGTGGATGATGATAAGCCTAATAATGTTGAGGAAGATAAGAATGTGCATCTACCAAATTTGGTTGAGACACTTGAGTCTTGGTTGACTAACTCTTGTGATTTCAATTTTTGTGAGGATTGTACACATGAATTGGAGGTGAACACATAGAAGCCTACATTTGAACTGCTATCTCATGAGTTCAACTTGTTGCCATCAAGTGAGAATGCGCCGAAGGAGAAGTCAAAACCCTTGGCGGTAGCACACAAATATGCATATTTAAGATCCAACGATGACATTCCAATGGTAAGCCCATCTAAACTTGATGCTTTGCAAGGAGGTAAATCATGTGATGTTTTGAATGAATATAAAAGTATAATGGGTTAGAACATTGTTGATAAGAAAAAGATGAGCTAGATAATCATGTTTGTCATTGTAGTAGAAGTGTTTATGTCGTAGTTTAGATTGTGTTTTTTGTTTTTGTTGGTTTTATTTTCTAATCTGTTGCAAATAATAAAGTTTAATCTTTGTTCATCACCTTGAGGTACTCTCCTTAATCTTTACTTATTTGTTTCATTTTATTATATTAAGGATAATATAAGTTTTAAGTTGGGGGAGAAGCTTGATATGTGATGCATGTTGCTCTCTTTTTTCTTGATATTTTGGTAATATAAAATTTTTTCTTATTTTTTCTTTGTTGATTTCATATTCTCATGCAACCATACATATTTGAGGGTCTTCTATGTGAGGTAATTCCATTTGTGAATTGTGTGGGTGAGGAAGGAAGATTTGTATTTAATTTTACTGAATAATAAGGGGTATCTATCATTTTTCCTTTGCTTATTCTATCTAAGTTTGTTTTTAATTGGCTAAGATTGTATCTAGGTAGAGATATATTTCTTATATGGGGATTATAATTTGAAGAGCTGAATACTAATTTTCTAAAATGCTGGAAGGAGATGCCTATTGTACCATCTGGTTTTTGTATAAAATAATTCAAATCATTATTAGCATTATTCTCAACTTTTTGAGGTATGATCAAATTCTGTAATTTCCATTCATTCGGTAATGTAATTTCACTCCAATTAATTTGCCCGGAGATTTGTATGCTAGAATTTTATGTATTAGCTTGTAATAAGGTTTAACTTTTTGGGCTTTCTATTAATGCTTATGGTTCTAATGTAGTTTTCATTAACTTATAATAAATTCTATATACAACAATTAAAGGTTATGCACCATTCATCATATTATATCCATATGTTTTAATATTTAATTATAATACATGCCATAAAGTATGGTCACACAATGATAATAAATAATTTGGATGGCAATTAAAATAAATAGGACCTTCATACAAAGATGATTGAATCATTCCTAATAAAGAGTCATGAAAATGTAATTGTCTTGCATCTCTTAATGCCAATAATACAATAGTATTTAATCATTAGCTTGTTAATGGCTTAACAACTACTTGAACTAATCCAATATGCATAAAAGAATATTTTTGTCTATGTCTTTCCATGGCTTCTCTGTTAAATAATTTTATTGATTCATATTCATTATTCAAAGATATTGTTTTCTCAACAGTTTTGATATTATAATCTGATAAAAATGATAAACTTGAAAAAGTAGATTGCTTCCAAATATTTTTAGTAGGTATACTTGGTATATTCCATTCCTGCAAATTTCTTTCAACATTCATCATATTTATTTCTTTATTATACATTGTATCATTGTGAGTAGACATATGAGATCTAGATGAAGAAATCTTAAAAAAAGAGCTTATGATCAAACATTCAGACTTATGTTTTTTAGACTTAAACAAAAGTCAGAAACTCTTACGGGACCACTTCTAGAACCACCCTAAACGCTCACCTGGCAACAACAGGTTGACCAACGGCCTTACGCTCACCAACGCAGGGATGCTTCTTTGAAATGATGAGTACATATAGACAAACCTAATGTGTGTGTGTGTGTGTGTGTGTGTCTATATATATATATATTGTAACATCCTAATAAAATCATTTAACTGGTAAATAACTTAACGATTTGTTTTCTAGCCTTAACCCCAACCCCTACATTGGGTTAAAACTCAAGGATCATACACTCTTAAAGAATAAGAGTTTACAGTGGAAGACTTGTCATTTATAAAGAATAGAGATAGCAACTAATATCCACAATGAAAGAATACCAGAATAGTAGAAGAAATATAATCATAATGTCATAAAACATATTGATGTCTCCAAATCTTGGTCAAAGACCAGTTATCAAAAAAAACATATGGATTACAACCAAATTCTAAACATAATAATAATAACAAAATCACCAATCTTCTTGCGCAACATAAAACTCGTAGATCAAATCTATCATCTCATGGCAGGAGTCTTCACCGGTGTGCCACATCCTACCAAACCAAACCGGTTTTAGCTTCTCAAAAATTATCTGGAGATTGTCCTCCAACCGGACTATATGACTTGCATAAATTGTCATCGTCTACGCTATCTATCAAGTTGTATAAAATCATAGATGGAAAAGATACAAAAGTAAGTTCACGACTTAGTGAGTAATAATGCACATGTTATACAGGTTATCATTTGTGAACGCAGTTTATAAATCACAAGCATTGTTATTCTCAGTTCATAGTATAAACACGTCATAATAATGCAGGATATTTATAATACATGATATATTCAAGAATATGTAATATGTTAACAATATAGTCTACCCGAGATATTACCCTTTCTCAACAATGTTTGCACGCCCCAAAAGACTTCTAGTACAACTTCGGTGTCCTGAACATTGCACAAACATACTGTCTTATACTAGCAGTCCGACCAAATTCGAGCTCGGATGGCCCACATTAACTAGCAAAGTCGTAACGGTGACCCCACTCAAATAATAGTGCGCTAGTCACTAAACTTAACTATTGGACCCAAGGCCCTCATCATAACATAAACATTTGACCATAGAATCAACCCGTAATAATGGTAAGCTCATAGCCATTCTACCGCACATACCGGTGTATCATGTCATACAATGCACATTAATCTTTGTGTCTTTTATATGCATGTTTTTCACAATTCATCTTTCGTTATCTTTGTTAATCACAACTGTTTTCGTAAATGGAGTTCACAGTTGAAAATAAATAGGCATTTCATAAGAATTGTAAACATGCATGTTTTGTACATCAAAATAATCATGCTTTACATAAAAGTATAGCAATAACAAGTATTAGTCTAAGATTTTACTCACTTGGGTCGTATCTAAATAATCTTCTACGCAGTCTCTGACTTTCAAATATAAGAAATGATCTTATAGTTAGTCTTATGCTTTGAGTTAAATAAGTCCTAGGCCTCTAATAACTTAAAATGACATTATGTCCGAGCATCGAACGTTTGATCAGAAGGGTCGAACATTTGATGAGGTCTAGAAACTCATTCCAAGCAAGAATCTTGGTCTTTCCTGGATTCTAACACCTCCTGAGATCTCCTACAGTTCTAACCAAAGAAAATAAGGGGTTTCACATTTCAAAAGCGAAGTTTGAGATGTTAAACTCCTTAAACCAACACAACTAACATAAAACGAACATAAGCTTTAAATGATCAAGCCTAATACTAAACAATACAAAAATTAGGATACAACAACATCTAAAGAAGGTAACAAAAAGCAAATATCAATACGAACTAAGCAAAGATAGGTACCTCCAAAGCCCAAAAGTTTTCTCCTTCTCCAAACACTTTTCCTCACATACTCACAAATGTTCTTTGGACTCCAAGGCACGAGTGAACAATGAAATGAGGTGTGAGAGGTTTTATTTATAGAGTTCGAACATCTGGTTAAGGTCTGGTGGGTTTTTAGGTTCATCGTTCTACATATGACATTGAACATTTGATTGTACTATTACCCAACGGTCTTAGGGTTTCCATCGAATGTTTGATAAAAGCACATAACATTCTAAAATAAGCACATCGAACAATTCATAAACACATCAAACATTCCATAAAAGCATTGAATGTTTGATATGACCTGACACACACTGATCGAAAGATCTCACGTGAACAATGCATCGGGACATGTATCGAACATTTGATCCTCATCATCGAACGTTCCACGAAACCTTTGAACGTTCCATTAAACCCTTCAAACGTTCTATGGGCATCCAAAGCTCCAAAATAAGTCCTAAAACTTGTTAAATCTTTGAGACATTACATATATATTTACTTATTTGCCTTATATGTATATTTATCTACTTTGAGTTCTATAAGCACTGTTACTTATATTTGCTATTATGTTGCATATGTCACTTATGTTTATTTGATGCACTTAGTGTGTATTTATGATGTAACAATATAATGTTAATATCTATTTAAACTGAGGAATGTTCAGCAAGCTCTAATGTGTTATGCGAGGGTTACCCTTTGAAAAGAAAAAAATATATATGTATTTCACTGTGATATGTATTTATTATCTCTAATGTCGTAACATCGCATGCGAAATGAGATATTTCAACTTACGGCCTTATTGTACAAGGGTAAGACATCACATTAACCAAGGTGGAACTACTCCCTTTGGTAGTGCATGGCCATGGCGGGCTTTATGGGCTCCCCATGTGCCTCGAGGCCTAGGCTTAACCTATCACAATCTCCTCTTGTCCAAAACCTAGATTTTTGGGTTTTATTCCTAGCCCAAAGCTATTTAGATTTTTTATGCATAAAAATATAATTTCTAAGCCCAAATAATTTTCAATACCTTGACCATTCAGGAATTAAATTCATTAGCCTATATCTTGCTCTCTCTAATTGTCCTTGTAAGAAATAAATTCATTTGCCCATGTTTTAATCTAAAAAATCATTGCCATCAAAGAATTAAATTCTTTTGGCCAATGTTTTATAAATAAAACATGCCTATAATAATGAAGGCTCTTAATTAAATATGTCAATTTACTTCAACTTGAAGAGAAACCTAAAAGGAAAAATATAACTAGCGCCAATAGACTGGTAACACATGTCATCTCATTATTTGCCGCAGGGTACTATTAATCACAATTAATTTAATTAAATAATTGTGACTGAACTCTAGTGCATATTTTTATTATTCAATTAATTCCTTAATGACTATACTTATATGTGACTCTTAAAATACTTCCATGGAATATTCCGTAGTCGAATCAAAGTTAATTAAAATTGTCACTTTAATTCACTATCTCTTGTCCTTGAAGAATTGATTCAATTACTTGGTCATTCTTTGTACATTGTGAAATCATACATTCACTATGTATTAGAAAAGTTTTGGTTAATCCTACCAAAACACTCATGCCTGAGATTAAGAAGATCAATCACACCGAATCTACTTTAAGGAGAAAATTCTTTATTCCTTCAATTTAATTAAAGGAAGTTGGATTCCTTCTTGGAGATGGAGTTCCCACATGCTACATGTGATCAGCTAATACAGAAAATTTTGATCGCAAAATCTCTCACTTTTTAATACATCAAAGTGACATCCACTTGACATGTGAACCCGCGACCTTTTCAGGATTTAGAGCAAAGGTCATAAGTAGTCGTGAGTATATATCATTCTTTAGCCAGTGTTAGGTAAGAATAATGACTCACTTGGCTTATTAAGTACATTGTATCAGTGCCAACATATCATCACGAAGTCAACACCTTACATAATCAAAATAGATCATCATAGTTGATGTGTTATGGTCTTACCAATGGAGTGCCCAATTTTATCAACAATTACAAAACATCATTTATAAGCTACAAGAGATTATGACTAAGATCTTTTGTGTGATCAACTATTTACTCACACCAAAGTCATATATAGTGTAGCTTAAGGACATTTACATGTATATGATAAATAATAAGTAATTAATAGAATACATGTGAACAGTCATATATATGTAATATTCTCTAAAAAACCAGTGAATAAATAACTTTTATTGTTTCATAAACAAAAGCAGAAAATGCATTTTACCCCCCCTGGCGGGTCGATGTTGTACCCGTGTATTGAATTGGCTTCCAATGTTTAAAAATGTACAATCTACCCTAACCAACTTCCTAATTTTTGCAATTTGGCCACTCCGTTAACTAAATCCGTTATTTTTTATGAAAAAGGACAAATTTCCCAAATTACCTCACACTTACCGCGTGATTTACCAAAATGCCCTTATGTTTTATTTTATTATTTTTTTTAAAAAAAAAAAGGTGGCTATGGCCACCCCATGGGGAATTTGTGTAATGCTCCAAGAATTTAACTAACTTGTAATTAAATTCATAGTTCGCCTCACAGCCTTAATTATCCAATTAAGACTCAGAGATATCTCTATTCTTTTTGTAAAGGGAGAAAATGTAAAACACTGGCTTGAGGATCACTTTATACACAAATTAAACTATGAAAAGAGCTTAACCCAGAGTATAATATTCATAGGACGTCCAAAACAGTTAACTGGTAACTGTATGGATTTTCCATTTAAACATTTATCAGAGTAAACAGTAGAATAGTTGATCTGAGTGCATAAGTAATAAACAATTTTATCATCAATATATACATGTGCACAGAGCTTCACATCTAGAAAATCAAACCTAAGTATGTCAACTGCTGTCTCGATACCAAAATCTTATTGAAAGTCCCAACTGATCAAATCCCTGAGGGTTTGCAAAATACCGAAGTATTTTAAAGGAAGAAAGTAACTAAGTAAGACGGTTGATTTAGTAAGCAGGTTATTTTGAAAGATGTAAAGTATAAAATTAATACAAAAATGTAGTTATAAATTATACATGATATTTTCACAAATGGTGATCCAATCCTCATTATTATGCCTTTTAACAAAAATTGTGTTTAATTTTTAAAAGAATGAGTATAACCTCGGCAATCAAACATCTATATTTAAATGCAGAAAAGAATGCTCCATGAGTACAATATATGTAATGTCCTGCTCTAAATTCATAGAGCAAAAGTGGAAATAAAATTTTTTTCTTTCATCAATAAGCCACAAGACATTACTACTATGTCATTAAACAATATAAGCAGCGGAAACATCTATAATAATTTAATCTTTCCATGACCTGATAACTTATCAACCAAATAAACCAGAGCTTCTATTACATTACGTGAAATCATTACAACTAAATCTCAATAATTAATACATCTATAATGGCTTGCCACACTAAGCATCAATACAAATCAACAAAAGCTGACTAAACTTAAGTCAGCAAACCACCAGCTAACATAGCCAATCATATTCCTTAATGACTTCTAAACTCGCACCCGAACCAACACTAATCCCTCAACCTGCAACAAAAGTAACATCTTTAAAGACCGAGAAGGATTCACAATTACGGCACTCAAGCTTGCTTACTCTTGTGAAATGCTTCCACGATTTAATTATCTTGCACTACTTGGAGTACTAGCTTTAGTCTCCAATCTCATGTAACATACCTCCTAAGAAATCCCATGGCCGGAACCCACATCTTCTTTTTCTCAATTTTCTGCATCTCTCTCTAAAACTCACAGTGCTGGTCTGCTGAAGACATGAACTGCAGTTGAGCTGCATCTCCATCAGTTTCAGACTGCATCTCCTCTCTCACGATTTGCTGCCTCTCAATTTCAGCATCACTCTCACTTGGTCTGTTGGGCGTGGTGTGGAGAAACCGGAGAAGAGAAGAGGAAGAAAGAAAGGAAAAGAAAAGAGAAATGGAAGAGGGAGCTAGGGCTGCTGTGTTGTGATAGAGAAACAGGGGAGAGAAGAGAAGGAAAGAGAGAAAAGGAAAAAGGAGAAGGGGACAACGTGCGTGTGTGAGAAAAGAAGGAAGAATAAGAGAAAAAGAAAGAAGAGAAAGGGAAGTGGGGACAAGTGGCGTGTATGAGTGACTCGGCTTGTTCCATTTTAATTCAGATGCCTTGGCTGACCAACACATGGCAGTACAAGCACACACCTTTTAAAAAGACACTTATCTTTTATAAATTGTATTATTACCCCCACTTGATTTAAATTATATCATTTGATAATTATTATTTTACCCCATACTAAATTTAACTATCACTTACCATTACAATTAATTATTTACTACACTAAGACTAATATTATTATTTTATTATTCTTATTGTTATTAACATTATCTTAATATACTTTTATTCCAATTCTTTTAATATATTTATTAAACAATATTATTATAAACCATTACTACACCACTATTATTATTGATTAATATTATTTATATTTTATTAATTCGAATTGGTTATGGATTTTAAGCAATAAATTGCTTAATTATTTCCTGGACATCACAATATAAATAGTCATATATATTAATAATATGGTCTATCCGAGACATTACACCATCTCAGCAGGGTTAACATGTCCAAAAGAACTTTTGATACAACTCTGATACCCCAAACATTGCACAAATATATCATCTTATACTAGCAGTCTGACCTCGGGCGGCCCACACTGACTAGCAAAGCCGTAACTAGTAACCCATTTAAAGTGATGCGCTATCACAAAACTTAACTATTGGATCCAAGACCCTTTTCATAAAAAAAAAAAAAAAAAAAAAAAAAAAAAAAAAAAAAAAAAAAAAAAAAAACTCTTTAACCATAAATCAACTTGTATTAATAGTAAGACCATAGCGTTCTACCATACGAACTAGTATACCATAACCTTACTATATAGATATTTTTCATTTATTCAAAAATATGAGAATATATAAGCAAATATCATCATGTCATAAAAATGGTAAACTTGATCATATAGGAAAACATGCTCAGTCATCTAACATATCGCATTTCTAAATTTGCAATTTCATTACTCAGTTAAAATACTTTCCTCGATTTTTTTATCCGATGCCTCAGACATCTTGCAATCCCTTGCGAATTGTAAAATAACCCGACAACATGCTAAGAGCGTAATCTCTTGCTAATCGTGGGGTATGTATGTTCTTTGTCTTAAAAACCCTAATTTTGGCATTTATGGTCACCATCGAACGTTTGACACGATTATCGAACGTTTGATCCTTGAAGATTGAACGTTTGATCAAGAACAGTGAAACGTTTAATGTAGATCCAAAATGCATGAAAGTCTAAAACCTCTACCAAACTTAACTACAACTATATCTAGACTTAGAACAATATCAAAGAACATAGAAAACATACATGAGATAAAGCACAAAGTCATCATTTTTATCAAAATCTTTTGGATAGTTAACATAAGAGCCTTTTAAATCATTGATATGTGCTGAATTTTTCACATTTAAGCTCCTTAATTCACATATGTTAATCTCTTAGTTTTGTTATAATATGATGTTTTGTGTTGTTTTTGTATTTTCTTGTATTTTTTAGGTTTTGAAAAAAAAGAAATTAATTCCATCAAGTTTCGAACTTAGAAGACCTTTTGGTGAAAAGTTGAAGAAAAGGACTTGAGCCACTTCCAAAAGGGCTCGAGCGCTTTTGTGCGCTGAAGCAAAAAGTTAGCAGAACCTTGTTTAGAAAATATTCTAATCCAAGTCCAAGTTAGAATTGGAGTTGTGGGCCGGACAAAATCAATTAGAGTTGTTCCAAACTCTATAAATACTCTCCTAATTCATCCAAAAGAAATACACAAGCTTTAGAGAAGAATCAAATGTTGCATTAGAGAAGGGTTTCATAGCTTTCTTCTTTTTTATTTTTTTATGAGGATCATTTTCATCCGAATTTTGTGTAACCAATACTTCAGTTAGGACTCGATTGAAACCCTAATAATGTCTTCTTAAGGATTCGATTTGCCTTATTACAATTCATGTTTTGATGCTTAATTGATTATTTCCAAGTTTTCGTTTGTTCTTCTTATGGGTTATATATTTGCTTGATCATTTATACATATAACATAGGTAGATTGTTATTTATGTCAATTCGGATGACTGAGTCCTGGGCTTAATAAAATGACAAAAAAACTAATTGCGAGTTTTTGAAATGATCAACATGAAAGACCAGAATAGATACCATGTTCTAGGTTTTAGTGTGTTTGTCGATTTTCATAATTTTATACTTTTTCAAAGAACAACTTAGTAGATATCAAGCTAAATCCTTTGAGAAAAAAAAGAATTAGAGTAGATGTCATGCCTAATTTATTGGTTAGAAAAATTAATGGCTTTTGGAGTAGAGGTCATGCCCTTAGGCTGACAAACAGTGAGTGTCTTAATATGTTTTGTAGTATTGTGCATATCGCATTTTTAATGAAGTATGATTAGTGGTGGATATCGAAACCCTACCTTATCTTCTTATTATATTATTTCAAATTTGCTATTTTATTCCGTTCAATCAAGATTTCGTACTTGCTCGTGAGAATGATTTCAACCAATCATTCTCTTTAAGCATAATTTCAACCAATTTCGTGAGAATGATTTCGTACTTGCTCTCTATACTGTTGTTTTAATCTTGTGCACTTGCGAGTAAAACGTACAAATAGAAGCCTATTATTTATGTAGATATTTGCAAAACAATCATCATGACATAGTTTTGAAAATATAACATAGCCATAGCTTATGTAAAGCAATGAAATACAATATAAATAAGAGTATGAATTTGAAGGTTACCCTTGAAAAAAATAGTCTCCTTCAAATGAGAACATTTTCTCAAAAATCATCTTTAGGCCTTTGATAAGTGGTTTCTGGAGATTCTGGTTGAGCAATAATAGATTTTCTTAAGGGGTGGGGTGTATTTTATAGGAAAATATTGTGAAAAGCCGATTTTCTACGTAAAATCTATTTTGAGACATGATCAAACGTTTGATATACGACATCGAACGTTTAATCTATTTATATCAAAGAATCTAGAGTTTCTCATTAAACGTTTAATGAAGATACCGAACGTTTGATAAAAGCATATCAAACGTTCCATAAAAGCATCGAACGTTTGATATTCATACTGACACCTTCTGAGCATATGCAGACTTTGTAGATCGAACGTTTGATGGTTGCATTTTCTGAATAAAAACATTATTTCAATGCTTTATAAAGATGCATGAATGTTTTTAATAAAAACCTTTTGTTAAATATTATGAAAAATCATTTTTAAATATTTTAGGGGATTACAATTTGGGGGTAGCAGGCCACCCCAATTTGGCCATGTGGGTGGGGTGGGGTGGGGTGGCCACCCACCCACCCCTAGGCCAAATGGGGGTGGCCGAGCTACCCCCAAATCCTTTGAGAGTGGTTTTGGCCACCCCCATTTGGCCATTTGGGGGTGGTTTCGGCCACCCTCATTTGGCCTTTTGGGGGTAGCCGAATCACCCCCATGGCCCCCACCACCCTCATTCCGGCCAGATAAAATGACTTAGCCACCCCCTAGGCCAAATAGGGGCGACCAAGCTACTCTCAAATCTTTTTAAGGTAGTCGAGACACCCCCATGAGCCATGGGTGGCTACGGTAACCACTCCTTTCTTTCTTTCTTTTTTTCTTTAGAGAAAATTGGGGCATTTTGAACTTTTCAGATCCTAAAAAATCTCATGCTGACACGTGTGTGTCCTCCTATCCAAACAGATAGATTTTTCAAACAGAATGGCCAAATTGCAAAAATTAGGAAGTTGGTTAGGGTGGATTGCAAGTTTTTAAACATTGGAGGCCAAATCGACAAATCGGTAAAACATCAGGGGGTAAAATGTATTTTTCCCTAAATAAAATATCATATAGGACAATTTTGGCGTTTAGGGCGCTACAAGACCCGCGAACCTTGGTTTTACTAGAGTCACCAAGCATAATCGTCTTCTGTTTTTGGAAGAGTGTTGAACCAATTTTTATCATAGCAGACATGCATGTTAGCACCAGAGTTTGCCATCCACCCTTCCGCATATTGGACCATGTTAATTTCTGAAATCTTTGCTACAAGTGGCTCATCGGTTATCATCTTAATCATTGCTTGATTTTGTGAGGCTGGGTCCTTGGATCTTAATCTTTTGACGAGGATTGCCCCAACTATGGGATCTACTATAAGTTTTCAATTTTTTTCCATTTGGCTTCAATTGACTACTTAAATGATGAATGATGTAGCATAATGTACACCATTAAATATAATAAAATAAATTCTTAACAATAAAATGACTACTCTCCATTTCACTTATTGATGATCCTTGTCCCCACTTTGGTCTCTTTCATCATCTCCTCTTCCTTTGAAGTAGATAACTTAATTCGTGTGACTTGCATTGTAACTTGATCCTTTTAAGTTGTCTTTCTTTATGGTTACGACTTAGGTACATCCAATAGACATAAAGAATGTGATGCATAAAATTGATATCGTTATAAGCAAATCCGTTTTTTTTTTTTTTCCTTGCAATATATTTTAAAGCTTATCACTATCAAGTCCGTATGACTCACAAAATGCTAAAGAATCAATTTTTTTTTTTGTTCATAAGTTGTGTTTTTCTTTTCAAACCATACGAGATGCAACTAAATGATGTCTTATAGTCTCATTATGCATTTGCCTATTAGATTTTTCTTAGATTTTCTCGCTTTGGGTTAATAAAATAATTATGATTAATAATTATATATATATATAAAAGAAATCCATTCATCGTGTCTTATGAAATGTAAATTCATACATTAGGTCTTGTTAGTTTTGTATCCAAAATTTGTTAAAATTTTAGGAAAAATCGTTAAATTGGTCCATGGGGTTTGACCTTGTATCAAATATAAATTCACTTTCAAAATCATCTTATAAATCTTTGTAGTCTGCCTTGTATCAAAAAGATCACCCAGTAAAAATTTCAGCATAATTCTAATGAAATTACAATTTTACCAAAAGAATAATAAAAAGAAAGAAAAGATAGGCCGTAGGATCGTTCGGCCATCCCTGGACCTAGGCTTCTAAGGGTTGTTGAACCACCCTAGAAGCCCATGCTCAGCCATAATGGGTGGCTGTCCAGCACTAGGGGCCACAAACCACCCCTAACCAATTTTTTTTTTTATTTAAAAATAAAATTATAATTTCGTAAGAGTTTTGAGGAAAAAGATAGTCGAAATTTGTACTGAGAGATCGTTTTGATACAAAAGTCATACCACATACATTTATAAAATTATTTTGAAATTTCAAAAATTTATTATATATAAAATCAAACACTAGTGACCAATTTAACAATTTGCTCAAAATTTTAGGATCACTAAAACCACATACGTTAGTCTTGCTTTGTCCAATATTTGATATAGGAAAAAATGTAAAACCAATTTATGTGATTTACTTGATTTTCAATTATTTTTTAATGGTATCAAAATAAATTTAGGTCCTTGAAGTATACCAAAAAAACAATTTCCTTTCTATAGTTAAATTTAGTCAAAAAAACCTAACGTATTCCGTTAACGTGCCATGTTACAGCTGTTGGTGTAAGTACCTTAGGTTCATCAAGTCAAAGTATAGGTCCCACCTTTTTTCTCTCTTCTTACTCAAGGTAGCTTTTCTTTGTTTGAGTTGGACTTGTTGTCCCACTCCCAGCCAAGCTTGGACTTGGTTTAGTCGGTTCTTTTTGTCATTTAAGGAGCTATTATTCAACTTCTTTTTGTGAGAAAGTCACGGCAGCAACTTCAATGTGATAGAAAGAAAAAAAGAAAAAAAAAAAAAGGTGAAGAAAGTATAGTGTAAGTACATAGAGAGAAGAAAAAAAAATTACAGAATTTTAATTGTTATTTTTTCTCTTTTGTGTGAGGGTGAGATACGAGTGTATTAGAGCTTTAGGTTTTAAGTGATTTTTTCTCTATTATTCTTTGTACTCTATTTTTTGATAGTGAATTTTCTCCGAATCGTCTCCAACGGTGGATGTAGGCTTGTTAAACCGAATCACTTAAATCTTGATGTGTGTGATTGTTTTTTATTTTTTCATATTATTCGCATCTCACAGGTCTTGGAGAAAAAAAAAATATATTTCCTAACAAGAGCCAATAAAATCATCATACATGTTACTCATAATAAATATATATATATTATAAATAAATATTTAAAAAAAAAAAAAAAACTAAGACACTAAAAAAGAAAAAAAAATTGGCCTGCATGCGCTTCTTCCTGTCCTCCAATAGTTACTTCAGCCTTCTTAAACTTTTCAATACAAATTTACAAAAACCACCAGATTTTAGCAAATGCAGCACAGAAAAGCTTACATCCACTAGGGGTTTGCAACACTTACGAATCCATAGCCCTTGGATCTACTGGTGATCTTTTCAGAGATAACACTACCACCAGGAAAGCGTTGGTTGGGTGGCAGGTAATTATTGTCCTCCGTAGTGGTGTTGCTGTAGTTGGAAGGTGACTTTTGGTGGTGGCTTACGCGGCGGAGCTGATGAGGGGCGTGCTGCAGGGGTAGTTGGAGGGGTTGGAGTAGTATGGGCTTGGGGTGGCGGCAACCGGCCACCCTTGCAAGCGCCACTTTTTTTTTTTTTTTTTCTTTTCTTTTTTTTTAAAATTTTAATTAATTAATTTTTTAGTTTTAATTTTAATTTTTATACATTTGATATATTAATTATAGTTTTATATTTATTATTTTTTATTATGAGTGATACATGTCATGATTTTAATGGCTCTGACATGGCACACTAATAGAATCCATCAATTTGTTTAATAGAATTTGACCGTAGGAAGTGGATATTTTTTTTTTATTGCATACTTCAAGAATTTCTGAATTCATTTTAATTTATTACAAAAAAATAATTACAAATAAGATAAATTACATGGACTAATTTTACATTTATTTCTTTGTTACATAATAACCAGTTGAATACAATTTAAATATTTTGCCTTTTGTCAAGTAATTTAAAGAAGTAAAAATGAGTATCTACATTTTAAACAAATATAAATTCAATAATGCGACGGTTTAACATTCCAATTTAATACTATGTACTAACATTACTCTAAGGGTCGGCTGTTTTTATTGTTTGCCAATATTCCAATTTAATACTATGTACTAACATTACATAATATCTCTTAATACCTACAATAATAATCTTTCCAAAAAATAAAAAAAATAAAAATTGTTCATATGTATTAAAAGGACTTAAAAAAAAAACAAAAAAAAAAGTAATAAATGTCTAAACATAACTCTTGATATATATATATATACACTACCATCTAAAATTGAAGGCGTTATAAAACCTGGTAGTGAAAAGCGGAGGTTGCTAGTCTAGGATCCGTTTTCATCTTGGAGCCTATTATTATGGCTTTGGACTAATTTTTTTTATCTTTTTTTTTGGTACCTTTGGACTAATATTCAATCCCACTTGGCTTTTGGCTTTTGGCTTTTGGCTTTTGGCTTCAAAGTCTTTCAGGATGCCTACAGTCTACAGAGGCCAGCTTGCCCTAGAAGCTTCCTTCTCCTGCTTTTAACCCCCTATTTAGTATGCTTTTTTACTGTTTGGATTAACGCCTATATTATTGCTTCACGTACACACACTGTAATTGTATTAAATTACATTACATGCCACAACCTAATGAAACCGATCTTCTCCGTTTCAAATAAATAAGGTATCAGTTACTCTCCATTTTATTTAAAATAAAAATGATCCTTCTTCACAACCTAATGAATCAAGATTCACTACAATTTATTTAAAAGTATAAATTATCAAATTATATAAATTTAGATTGTTTCTTATATCGAACGGTTTGAAAAATATTAAAAATGTAGCATTTTTGAAAATTTTTCTACAACATAAATTACAAAAACCTGATGAAAATATATTTTTTTTTATGACGAGGAACCCCTCCAAGACAGGGCTACTTCGTGAACCCACCATTGTCAAGTAAACCTTGGATCCGTATAAAGCACCTCCTCCACACAGATCGGGTAATACTCCAGCTTTGTAGGCGAGCTGGCCCCAATAAATTATTTGCACCCAAGGAGATTCGAACCTTAGACCTCATGAGAATACCACAAAGACCAAAACCCTTACCACTTGAGCCAACCCCTTAGGGTTAATTCTTATTAAGCTACACGATAGCCCATGGGAATGGGGGACTACTGGAAGATAGCCTAGCAAGCAGGCTAGGCCTACCTAGCCACCCAAAGCCCAATTAACGGCCCAATGCACCGTCAGAGTCCCCGATGATGGTTAACCTATGTAGCCCACCAAAAGTTGAGGGGTGAGGAGCAAGTTTTCAAATTAAATGTTGCCCAAAGTCAGCATCGCCCACTCATGGAAAGAAGCCCGCACAAGAAGGAAAGAATTGTGATCCAGCATGAAAAATGCCTAATCAGAAAAGTCTCAAAAGGAAAGATAGCGATGTTCACCCAATATAGAAGAAACCAAGGATCCTCACATGGAAAGAGGAGACCCCAAAGGGAAAGGTTCGGGGGAGACATCAATAATACCCAATGGCTAAGAAATCGAGGATCCTCCTTCCCCATTGATCGTGGCCAGAATGCAAGCCCCAAGTGGCTCTCACGACAATCCAAGAGGAGAGAGCTAGTTATAAAACCTAAGAAAAACACAGATTAAGGTAAGTTCAATCTTTTCTTTATTTTCACTATCACTCACTTTATTTTGATACTCCTTATTCTTCATCATTGACTTAAGTATTAAAAGTGGTGTCGCCACCATCCCCTACTAGTGCAGCACTCCACCACTTATTGTTTTCGTCAGCCACCAAGCGTTATAACTGCATTAACATACTTAATTTTCATTAATAACATATCACAATTTTTAATAGATAACATAATTCATGCTATTCAACACAAAAACAAAAAAATTGGCTGGCCTCAATTAACATAATTTGAAGATCCTACACCTTAAAAAAAACTGTAGGGCCCAACTTGACAAGACCCTTTAAACGGCCTCAACGATTTTATTTATTTATTTATTCATCAGCATGGAGGCTTTTTGAAGCAGGTGGAGCCCTTTCTCTGGTCGTCCCTATTCTTTTCTTTGGTCAAAGTCAAAGAAGAGAGAGATGTTCAGTGTTAGGAACCTTATAATTATATTATTATTATTAAATAATTAGTCCTTTCCTTACTAGGTTTGGATTTATCTTTCCACTAGGTTTGGGATTACTAATTCCAAGTACTACTAGGATTAGGGTTATTTTCTATTCTATAAAAGCAATGTAAGTGCCTTCAGGCCAAAATCATCCAATAACAATTTTCAATCAATTGCTATAAGCAATCTGTGGAGGTTAGACCCCCCTCGAAGTGGTCATATCTTTATAATTTCGTTTGATTTTAAGGTATAAGAACTAGGGTTCTTACCAATTTATCAGAGCAGTTCTTTTTTCTGGGTGATTTCGGCTGTGCGTGGGTGTTTTGGTTGCTGTCACGGTGGGCTGAAGACCTGAGAAGACATTCGGCAGAGGCTGGGTCGATTTCTGCTTGCTGTCACGGTGGGTTGACGATGTCCTCTACGTTAGCAGCATTCTGGTAGTGGTAGTGTGCCGTGGAGGGAAGCAGCTGAGCGTGGAAGACAGCAGAACGTGGGCTGTGGGCTGTGCGTGTGTTTTTTTGGGGAAGAAGGGTTCTGTTTGGTTTCAGATTTATTGGGTATTCCTATTCCAGTGCACGGATAGCTCTATTCCTTTCCAGGTATTCCCTTATATTGGTTTTAATGTAGCATTCATAGTTGTTTGGTTGCAGATTTAAGATAGTCCTTCTTCCGGTTTATTGTATTCCAAGTTTATCCTATTCAACCTAAGGGCAAAAAAAAAAAAAGAAGAATTGTATGCCCTTTACTCGTAGTAAGAAGAGAGAGCTTGGTATTACTGATTTAAGCCAATACGCCATGGCCTCAGGTAGTAACATTCCTCTAGACGAGGCTTCATTTGAATAAAGACTTTTTCCAAAGCTTCTTGAACAATTGAAGGAATAATAGAAGATTCCGTTGAGAGCAAAATCGAACAGGCCTTAGACAGCCGAGGGGTTAACTCCGGGTCAAACAAAGATCGAGAGTCACCGGAGGTTCGATCGCACACGGGGGAAGACGCTCGGTCGAACAAAGATCGAGAATCACCGGAAGCTCGATGGCGAAGGGGGCAAGAGTATGGAGCTCCACGTATGAAATTAGAGTTCCCACGCTGGGATGATGGAGATCCATCGGGATGGGTATCCAA
>FXXK01000657.1:299660-321799 GCA_900184695.1 Betula pendula
GAGCTCCACGTATGAAATTAGAGTTCCCACGCTGGGATGATGGAGATCCATCGGGATGGGTATCCAAAGCAGAGCGGTTCTTCAAATATCACCACACACCTGCTGATTCAAAGGTGGAAATAGCATCAATTAGTCTTGACGGGGATGCCATACAGTGGTTTGATTGGTTGGTGGCTTGTCGCGGAGAACCAACATGGGATGAATTTGTGGAAGGAATCAATCTCCGATTTGGTCCTTCAGCATATGACAATGTGGACGGAGAGTTGGCAAAGATTCGACAGACATCTACTGTGAGTGAATATCAAAGCTGTTTTGAGCGCCTTCACAACCGAACTCGAGGGTGGTCAGAAAATCAGTTGGTGGGGACTTTCATTGAAGGACTTCGAGCAGAAATCCGACGAGAAGTCAAGGCCCAACGACTGAGGACAATCACGGCTGCATTTTCAATTGCAAGAGTACAAGAAGAAAGGCTTGGTGAGGAAAACCGCAAAACAACTAAAGTAGTGAACAAGCTGGCTGGTGGAAGTACCGGTGCTCCGAATTTGGCTCGAAAACCTTTTGCTACCCGGTTGACACAGGAAGAGCTTAAGCAACGGACGGCTAAGGGGCTTTGTTGACATTGTGATAAGAAGTTGGCACAGGGACAACCAATGCAAGCAAAGGATAATGTTAATGATTGAACCTGTGGAAGAACCGGCCCTCTCCGAAGTTTGATAGCGGGGAGTCCGATTCCGATGAGTGGAGAATCGGGAAATTCAGAAGATCTGATGGCGGTTACCGCTTCATGCATTGCTGGCTACTCCAACCGCAAACAATGAAGGTTGTGGATATTCAAAGCCAGTCTGTAACAGTTTTAATTGACACGGTAGTACAAAAATTTCTTAGTGAGGATGTTGCCAAAAGACTTTCATTCCGGTGGAGCCTTGTGATCAGTTGAGGTAAAGTTGGCAGATGGAAGAACTTGACTTGTCAGGGTAAGGCTCAAGAGCAAAACTTTTAGTGCAGTATTAGGAATTGCGACGATTTTTTTCTGTTACCACTGGGTGATTATGAAGTAGTGTTGGGAATTGAGTGGCTCAGAACTCTAGGGGATGTACTCTGGAATTTCTCTAAATTAAACTATGAAGTTCACATTGAAGGGCAAAGAGTAACTTTTCGCGGCAAGCGCGGAGGTAGCGTTACTACTGTTAGTAGCCACCGAATGGAGCGGATTCTCAAAAAGGAACGTCAAGGATATTTATTGCAATTGAAGCATGAGGAGGCGGAGGTGAGTGACCAAGCGAGGCCGGAGATAGACTCACTTTTAGAGGAGTTCGAAGATATATTTTTCAGAACCCAAGACATTGCCTCCAAAGAGAGCCCATGATCACATATTCCTCTCCCTGCCTGGGAGTGTGCCAACCAATGTCCGCCATACCCGTTATCCTTATTTCCAGAAAGCTGAGAATTGACAAAGTTAGGGAGGGGGAGTGGAGGAGGGGGGAGGAGGGTGGGGAGGGTTGGTGGAGGTGGGGTGCGGAGGTGAGGGGTCGGGGGTCGGCGGTTGGGGTTGAAAGGGAGTCATGCGAGATGTTTACGGAGTATTATACCGATTCCCTTATTGTTTTACCCATATCCTTCAACAGCCTAACTGATTTTCATCAATTGTCAGAGATAAAAGGATGGGTGATTCCGCTATAGATGGTAGAACTGCTGATAAGATTGACATTGGATGCGGAGTATTTAAACATCTGACGATTCAAAGTCTTCGAGTATGCCTAAATCAGATAGTCTAAACCACTTCAAATGACCTTAAATCATTACAACTTTCAGGTTGAGTTGCCCCTCCACCCTCACGCGCCTGAGACTAGAATCATAGCGCTTCACCAACGCTATCTGAAACACGATTATTACCTAAGACTCAGATATACGTTCCCCGGGAGTATTCATCAGATTCGAAGGTTCATTGTAGGAATGACATTTCCATTAATAAAGATAAGCTTTATAGATCTCCTATGAATGAGACATTTATGAAAGGTTTTTGAGTGATGCCTTATTAGGTAACTAAGCGCCGTCCACCTTCCAGAGTCCTGCCATTGGAAACACTCCTGATATTTTAAGACCAGATTTCCGTAAGTTTGCTCTTATTTTTTTGATGACATTCTTATTCAACGACCTCGTTTAAGGATAGGATTATCACTACATCTGAGTAAGCACAACTGTTGCGGGCATCTTGTCTTTCTTACTATCTTTGCATCCGGGTCGCCACCCATTCATCGTGTAGTTGAATTTGAAAGTTACCCAAAGTCTGCCATCAGAACTCCTTGCCTCTAGGGATGATAGTTGAGTCACTTGTTAATGGAACCTAGACCTACATGTATCGCGTCAGTACCGATAGATGAAGCGCATGCAGCAGAACTACCTAGTGCCAGAGAATTGTAAGCCCTGCGCAAGTGGCATACCAGCTGTTCGATTGCCGAAGGTAGCGAACCTTCGAGAGCCGTACATGGGGGCGCGCGCGCGAATCTATGAGGATTTACTGGCTCTTGCGCCAGAGTGAAGCTGACATTGTTTATATTAAGACTCTAAAACTATAGGGAGTTTTAGGTGTCAAAGACTTAATGCCATGATATAAGACATACTGAGTGTCAACTTTAGACAGCCTTTACAATTGAAGTATAATGATGCCTTCATGGAGTAATGTTTCATAATGAGGTGCCGATTTCGCTCGAGCACAGTACTCTGTGCCTCTCCCTCAACTCTGAAAGACACTAATTCCTGTTTATTGCTTACTCAGTTTTTTTGGAGAAGTGAATTCTTGCGTAGATCAACAAAATAGATATTATTGAATGTAAGATGTTCAGGTTAAATTTAATGCGGTATACTTCGGTATGAGAGACGTAACTATTTGCTAGGGTCGACCTATGGCAATAAGTGGTGATTTAACAAAGTTCTTCAGCCTTTGTTACACAAAGTAAGGCTCTGTCTCCCTTTACACTTAAGCTTGTCTGTTTACGACAAGGAAATGTTAGCTATCATCCATGCAGTGGCTAAGACGGTCCTATTTGATTGGGCGGCGTTTTCAGATACGTACCGATCATAAGAGCTTGAAATACATTCTTGAGCAAAGGATTTCATCAATGGAACAGCAGAAATGGGTTTCCAAATTACTGGGGTATGATTATGAGATCATTTACAAGAAGGGAGCAGAGAACTTAGTAGCAGATGCCTTGTCACGTATTCCAGAGCATTCAGATATCCTTGCCATTTCTATTCCAGTATGTTCTACTCTTGATTAGATTAAAAAGGAGCAACAAGAAGACCCTGAATTGAAGAAAGTTTTTCAGAAGCTTGAGCAAGATCCTTCATCTGTTCCCCACTTCTCATGGGATACAGATCACTTGCGATATAAGGGACGAATAGCTTTAGCTTCCCATTCTTCTCACAAATCAATTGTTTTGCACGAATGTCATGAATCACCTAGTGCTGGCCATTCCGGATTTCTTCGCACTTATAGACGCATTACTCGCGTTTTCTATTGGAAGGGTATGAAGGCGGACATTAAGCAGTTTGTTGCTGAATGTGAGACGTGTCAACGTCAGAAGGGAAAAACAGTGGCAAGCCCTGGACTATTACAGCCATTGGCAATACCAGAGGAAGTGTGGACAAACATATCCATGGATTTCATAGATGGGTTACCACCATCACAAGGTAAAACTACCATCTTAGTGGTTGTGGATCGACTGACAAAATATGCTCATTTCTGCCAATTAGCGCATCCTTATACGGCGGTCACGGTTGCTCAAATATTTATGGATAATATTGTGAAGTTGCATGGAATTCCACAATCTATAGTAAGTGATTGAGACAAGGTGTTTACTTCGAATTTTTGGAAAGAACTCTTTCGATTGCAGGGAACGCAACTACGGATGAGTACGGCCTATCATCCACAGACAGATGGGCAAACCGAAGTGGTGAATAGATGCTTAGAAAATTATTTGCGGTGTTTTGCCGGAGATAAACCCAAGGAGTGGACTCGTTGGCTTCCATGGGCTGAATGGTGGTATAATACTACTTATCATTCAGCAATTAAGATGACACCGTTTGAAGCTGTATATGGGCGAGCCCCGCCGGTCATCCCTACTTATATTACAGGATCTTCATCAATTGATGAGTTGGACCGCACCCTTCACGATCACACTAAAGTCTTGCGGATCCTCAAGGACAATCTTAATGCCTCCCAAGCTCGAATGAAACAACAAGCTGACAAGCATCGAAGCGAGCGAGAATTTGTAGTAGGTGATTGGGTATTTCTCAGATTGCAACCTTACAAACAAATCTCTGTCAGTGTTCATCCTTCCAAGAAGCTTTCACCTCGATTCTATAGGCCTTATAAGGTGTTGGAACGTATCGGTCATGTTGCCTATCGCCTCGATCTACCCCTAGAATCTAAGATTCATCCTGTCTTTCATGTTTCTTGCCTCAAGAAGAAGCTAGGAGAACGAGTCTTCTGTCAACAACAATTACCTGATGTTACTTCTACTGGGGATGTGCGTATTCAGCCTGCTGCAATTTTGAATCGAAGGATGGTCAAGCAGCATAATAAGGCCGTTGTTGAAATTCTTGTCCAGTGGGCCCATTTACCCAAGGAAGATGCCACCTGGGAGCCATTTGAGACTTTGAAGGCCCGATTTCCTGAGTTCCTGAATCATCAACCTTGAGGGCAAGGTTGTCTTTAAGGGTGGGGGAATGTTAGGAACCTTATAATTATATTATTATTATTAAATAATTAGTCCTTTCCTTACTAGGTTTGGATTTATCTTTCCACTGGGTTTGGGATTACTAATTCCAAGAACTACTAGGATTAGGGTTATTTTCTATTCTATAAAAGCAATGTAAGTGCCTTCAGGCCAAAATCATCCAATAACAATTTTCAATCAATTGCTATAAGCAATTTGTGGAGGTTAGACCCCCTCGAAGTGGTCATATCTTTATAATTTCGTTTGATTTTAAGGTATAAGAACTAGGGTTCTTACCATTCAGGTGGGGAAAATTATGGCCTACCCATGCTTGATGCTTCCATCATTAATTAAAGGCCGTTCAAAAAGCTAAAGCTTTCTATGACGATAATGCCATCGGTGCTATGCTACGTCGTTTTTAACTTTCTCTTGGACCTACAACTTCTACTTTCTGAATCCATCCAACTTCAGCCCAGAGAAGACATTAGGTGGCCTTTTTCCCCATTTATATATTTATTTATTTTTATTTTTTTGTAATTCCCCATTGAAGCAATCCTTTTATTGATTTTTATTTGTTTATCTATAAGTGACCCTTAATCCATTGTACACTTTCAAATTCTTACAAAAGAAGTCACCATTGTATGTAAAATTAGCCCTACAACTGGTTCTACAGTAGCTTATTTGATGGAAAGGGAAGCTAAACACTCGTGTGAATTAAGGCAACTAACACTACTAGATAAAAAAAAAAAAAAAGCAACTAACACTAATGTGATCCTATACAAAATTGCTATCCCATATTTTTGTTGGTTTATTCTTATGACAACAAGGATATGATTTGTTGGTATTTAGAAAGATTTGACAGAAAATTCAACAAAATTCCAATGGTGCAAGGATGAGATTGAAATTTTATGGTCTCCAGATTTATTTATTTCTTTAAACCATTTTTTGAATTTGAACTTATCATTTTCAACCCATAGTACCCGACCTCATTTTTGCACGCACTTTCTTGCAGTTCATTTTTTGCCGTCATTAGAGTTCGTCGCCACCACCGCCAGAGGCCGCATAGAGTCAACAGAGTTCTCCAGACTCCATCCCCAAATGTCACCATTGTTGTTGCCGACACTGATTTTCTATGAGTCATACGCCAAAAAATGTTTTCATATTCTAACAAAAAGAACATTTTACATCTAAACAAACGGAGCTCAAGTCTTTTCCTATACTACCTAGGAAGTAGGATCAATTATATCAATCTTTTAAATGTTAAACCAATGGTGTTTTAAGAGCCACCTATGAGTGTGCAAAAATAGGTGTAAAAAAGTAGGTGTATAGCATTTCTTATCTTTTAATGATAACATTCTACTGTATGTATGTCATTCT
This sequence comes from Betula pendula, assembly GCA_900184695.1. Classification (NCBI taxonomy): domain Eukaryota; kingdom Viridiplantae; phylum Streptophyta; class Magnoliopsida; order Fagales; family Betulaceae; genus Betula; species Betula pendula. The sequence goes on from FXXK01000657.1 coordinate 305,756, forward strand.
TTCTCCCTTTTATGTTTTTGGCTTCTCCAATTGCAAATGTCACTCACAGATCTTGAAAAAACATAAAACAAAAAAAAAAAAAAAACCCAAAAATTAAAAATTAAAAATATTTCGGAGAAAATTTTGATAGCTGTCAAGTAATGACCAATTATGCACCCGCATTATTATGCACCACCACTTCCATAACAGAAACCACACGTTATTCTCCTTAATTTCATATGTATATAAACATCTAACGCAATACTAGTATAAATTCGTCTAGATGTATCAGGTTTTCTTCTTTTTTCTGTTAGTTTCTTTTTACAATCTCAAAGCAAATCCACCAGATAATTTGTGTCATAGATTATCCCACAAGATGTGGATTACATTGACATTCATCTTCAGATCTAATGAAACCACTTCAAGACTACTAGACTAGGGTGCTCTCACCTCCGCTTTACAAATCAACTCCCAACTTCTTCTACAAGATAACCAGCATCGTAACCTGAGTTTTTTTTATTATTATTTTTCAAAAAAAAAATATATATAAATAGCCTGACACGTCTTTTTAATTTTCTTTTTCAACGCTCTCTATTTTATCACACTATAAAGTTGTCTTCTTGCTTCATCCACCCCCTTTCTGTAGCTTTGAATAACAGGCCACAGAAACCACTCTTTTTCCCTTGTTATTATTGACCACTGATTAACTAGAAAACAAACCTACCAGTGCAGAGAATGAACCCTGCGAAGGGCACGTTGTGGTGGACCTGGTGGTCTTTGCTTCTCCACAACTGGAATGAGGTTCTGCATGAGCTGCATGTAAATTAAGACCAAAACAAGGGAGTTAGATAAACTACCATGTTAAGACAACTGTAAATAAATACATTTCATTTTATTTTTAAGTGGATTCCCTGAGCCACTTTGTCTTTGTAAACCAAGCCATTTATTAGTTTTTTGGAGAAGTGAATTCTTCTAGAATATAAATTAAATTATTAAATTAACCGTTTCTTATAAGCTAAACTTTTGGAATAAGTGGTGATTTAACAAATTCTGACAAAGGTAACACAGTTGTGATAGTGGTACGAGACTACTAACACCTAGTTTGAAGCAGCTTTATTGTCTATCTTCTTAGAGCTGCTCAAAACAAAACCAGATGGGCAAATCCTTGAATATCTCAACATTATTATTATTATTATAATTGCAGCCCTTCTCAACAGCATACACATTTCAAATTCCATCAACACAGTTAAGCCTAGTTTCTCATCTTTTTGAGACATGATAACCCTACCCTACAAGTTCCATAGAACCAATTTTAAAATATACTTTCTCCAAATACCAAATGTAGCAGAAAAAGTTTTAACAAAACCAGAATACATATGGACCTAGGGCACAAATACACATATGCGAGACTGCTGAAAACAAGCAACATATAGATTACATTAAACCAGCATCAGGTGATTAAGTTCTATATGGGGAAGAACAGACTCGCAAATAACCACCACAATTGGGAAAGAATTACTGGAACAAAGTAAGGTTGGTCATTGATGTCGAGGAATAATCCCTAAGTCCATAAATCTAGGAAAAACTTCTCAACATCTTAAGGAAGGCACTCCACCCAAAAAATTTAAAAATGCTCGAGTCACTGACAAAAACAGTTTATTTAACAAGTATGTTCACCAAGGCACATGTAGATTGCAGACAAGCCCATTTTATATTTCATTTTCAATGTCTCCCTTTTAATAGTGCGTAATAATTGTTTCAGGATTCATGGTGTTTGTTTATATTATCAATCGAGGCCAACCCATATTCCTTCAGTACATCACAACTTCATGCACATACTAAAACCACACCCTCAATATGGCTCTACTTTCTCAAACTTCAATCTTTACCCCATTTTTCACCACAACATGATTAAGACACATAATTTATTACTAGATTATTATAAATTAGATAGTTGAATAGATATAATGCAATGAATCATCCTGTTAAATAAAATGAAAAGGAAGTTTTCCTTGGAGACAGTTAAATCATTATCAATTCCCACGCAAAAGGCAAACCAAAAGAATAAATAAAAGTGAATTAAGCACTATTATACTCCATAGGAGTAATAAAAGTTTCTCGCCCTCCCAGAGAAGAAGGTAGGGAAAACTAGGAAACCTAGAACACTTCAAATGATACCAAGAAGACTTCTTTCTCAGAAAAGCAAAATTCTGAAAGAATAATCAATCAAATTTAAACAACCAAAAAGGCACTATTTTCCATACACAATATTTGAGATGGCATCTTTAAAAATTTTATTTAATGCTTTCAAACCATATGTTCATTTTATCAATTTCATGTCAGGCTGCCACTCTTCTCATCGTCAAATCCGAGAATTCCCTACCGTATTTGATAAGAGTTCTTTCTCTCCACTACTTTAGAGTAGTACAGAATATAATAACATCAAATAGTTTTGGGAGTACAGAAGCATTTGCTTTATCCTTACAAATCAAGCTTACTCCAAACAAAATATTTCACTATAGGAATATATGAAGTCATATTTCTAATGTGGCCCCTAATATATCTTACGCTCTCTAATGATAATTGTAACACTCCCTCTCAAGCTAGAGCATATATATCATATAAGTCCAGCTTAGAATAAATAAACTCTAACCGACTCCTGCATATGCCTTTGTGAAAATATCAGCAAGTTGGTCCTCAAACTTCACAAACGGTGTGGCTATATCTCCATTCAGTATCTTATCTCAGACAAAATGACAATCTACTTCAATGTGTTTGGTTCGTTCATGGAACATAGTATTGGAGACAATGTGTAGAGCAGCTTGGTTATCACAAGATAGTGGAATAGAAGTAGGTGTTGGGAAGCCTATCTCCCAAAGAAAGTGTTGTAACCAAGTCAACTCATTAGCAGTATGAGTCATCACTCTATATCCAGCATATGCACTCCATCAGGAAACTACATTTTGCTTCTTACTTTTCCATAATACGAGATTTCCTCCTTGAAAGGTAAAACATCCCGTAATGGACCTTTTGTTTGACAGTGATTCTGCCCAATCTGCATCAGTGAAGCCTTCCACTCTGAAATGATCATTCTATTCTACCTAAACCGTAAGCCTCGGCTTGGGGCTCTCTTCAAGCACCAAATAATACGAATAGCAGCATTCCAATGTGAGTCTTGAACTCTCTACAAACTGACTTACCACCCTAACTACGTATGAGATATCTAGCCTTGTGATAATGAGATAATTGAGTTTCCCAACCAATCAACGGTATCTGCTAGGATCAGGAAACAAATCTCCCATCTCTCAAGAGTTTTTGATTTGGATCCATAGGAGTATCAACAAGTCGAGCACCCAGCAATCCAGTCTCCTCAAGGATGTCAAGTACATACCTCATCTGAGATAAATTGATGCCTATCTTAGATCTTGCAACCTCAATCCCCAAAAAGTACCAAAGTTTGACCATACCTTTAGTGAAAGCATTTTTTCAAAAACTACTTCAACCTGGTGATTCCTCCAAAGTTACTTCTAGTAATCACAATATCATATACATAAACAACTAATAGGATCTACCCAACATCATTATGTAAGTGAAAAACCAAGTGATCTGTCTGAAAACGATGGAGGCCAAATTCCATTACTACTTCGGAGAATTTTCCAAACCATGCTCTTAATGACTGCTTGAGCCCATAATGCCTTCTTCTATTTGCAAACACTACCTTGATACTCCCCTAAGAAACAAACAAACCTAGGTGATTGCTCCATATAGACTTCCTCAAGTAAATCACCTTGAAGGCATTTTTAACATCCAATTGATAGAGTGGCCAATCAAGATTGGCAGCAGGAGAAGTCAATACATGAATAGAGGATATCTTGGCCACAGGAGAGAATGTCTCATCATAGTCAATGCCATAAGTATGTGTGTAACCCTTTGCAACTAACCAGGCCTTGAGGCGGTCAATAGAACTATCAAGATGAAACTTAATAGTATACACCCATTTACAACCAACAATATGTTTGCCAGCCAGTAAGGGAACAAGATCCCAAGTCCCATTCTAAGGTAAAGCTGTCATTTCCAATTCAATGGCTCTCCTCCAACCCAGGTCAGAAAGTGCATCATGGATTGTCTTAGGAATGGAAACACTAGAAATGGTTTTGGTTTGAAAAAATGTTTTGAGGTAATATAAAGGTGAGAAGTGTTTTTTGGTCGGGTCCACATTTGTGAAAATGTTTTGTGGGGTCTACTTAAGAAAATTGTTGGGTTGTGTTTTGAAAAAAACAAATACTAAAGATTCTTATTTTGAGAAAACACAAGCAAGTGCAAAACTAACTTCTTATTGAAAAAGAAAAAGAAAAAAGAGAGATTGTGTGACCACCTTTAGCGTAGGAGAGCTATAGAGCCACCCATTTTGGTTGGGGTGGCCGTACGACCACCTCTGGCTGCATCCCCACTCTTGTCTACCGGAGGCGCGCATGCTGACGTGGCAAGGAGAACTTAGATCTAGAGTAGATCTGATATGATCTAGCCAAAGATGCCATCTTTCAAGCAATGACGTGTGTCCCCCCTCTCCACACGTAAAACATCGCACCTATGATCCAGAACCAGTGTAAGAAGAGGCTCGACCAGAATTGCTTTGTGCTTCACATCTTACTACATCCTTTCCCTTTCGCTTTTGTCAATATCGGCAGTATTTCTACTCGCTTACAGGTTCACTATAGTAGTATCTCAACCAATCTTTTGAGTTGTTTGGTCATTACGAGTACTCCGAACAATTGTTCAACTCCTTTGTGTTGCAACCTCAACTCTGCCAGACAAAGGTCTCCCTGCACCACAACGCAACACCCGCTTGTTTGGCATTAAGGCATATTATCAAGCATCTTCAACATTAAATAACAAACCACTCCCAATTCATCTTTAATGGATTAGTTCAAGCCAGCAAAATAACAAGATGTCATCTGCTAGTTAGTCTCATTTAAACCAACTCGAATATAGAGGTTGTTGAACTCCGAAGTGTATTCATCCACAAACATCCCTCCTTGTTTCAATGAGTGGAATCTTTCATACAATTCCATTGCATAATCAGCCAACAAAACTTGCTCCTGCAGTTTCACTTTCATGCGCTCCCATGTGTTGATTGTTGGCTTGCCTTGTCGAGCACATTACTCCTCAAATCTCTTCAACCATTGAAGCGCAATACCCTTCAAGTTAAGCTTCACAAATAACACATTTTTGTCTTCACTTATGGGCTTCCACTCAACTAAGTCTCCAAACTAACTTACCAATCTAAATAATCTTTTGCATGCATCTTTTCACAAAAATCAGCAACTTCTATCTTGATTCCTCCACCATTTAAGTCAATCACATGAACACCGATCCTCCAATCCGCCTCATGCCGCATGTTTTACAGGTCTAGCATCATGAAAGGGGTTTTCATCTTCTATATCATCACTCTCATCCTCAAGATGGTGCAGTCGTCTTATGGAATCTCCAAACGGGCTCTCACTAGTTCCCAACGCTAAAGAGCTTGTACAGCTCGCGAAAAATATTCAATCATATGCTTTATCTTAGCCATCTTTGTCTGCTGGCCTTGATTGCCTCACCTCTAGGAACTCTACAACGATCAATCATAGCTTTAAATTGCAACCTTTGAATTAGATATGAATTTAGTGGCTTAATCTAGGATCTTTTGCTCTAGTACCAATTGACGTGGTAAGGAAAACTTAGATTTAGAGTAGATCTGATATGAACCAGCCATGGATGCCACCTTTCAAGAAAATTGACCTTTACAAAAGGGTTTAAGAAGAAACTCCAGCAATAAACAAGATTATAGCAAAGAGAAGAAGATAAGATTGAAATTGGAACAATAAAAGATCAATTTCTAGGTTCCAAATAGTCCAATAATTCAAATTTGAAATTTCATATATCAGAAAAGAAAAGGCTGCCTACAATGACTCAAAGAAGCTATTTATAATGGCCTTTAGTAACCCTAGAATCCTAGGCCTTCATCTTTTGTAGAACAAATAAATCTTAACCATCCAACATCATTAAAAGTCACAAGACCTTTTTAAAATACTAAAAAAATAATGACATATAGCATAACATAATAATAAAAGGGAGGTCTTGAGATAACTAATGGTTAGGCTAGGGGGCCTTCATTGCTTTGGGCTTAGATGCTCCTGCATCAATGCGGCCACCTCTCTCTATTCTTTTTATTTTTATCTTTTGAAGTAATAAGTTAACCTCTATATCTGAAAAATTAGACACCAATTTTCCCAAATATTCTTATAAAAAGGTGTGAAGTTTTCTAAAAGGTGTTTTGTGTTTAGAAAAGTGTTTTGTATTTTGAATTGTTTGTTAATGTTTTTGAGAAAAGTATGTTTTGGTTTTGAAAAGAAAAAAGTTTTTTTCAAAATCGTCCCAAACGAGGCCTTAATGGTTTGTGTTTGCAAAGTTACAAACTAGCTGCTGGTTTCATTTCGTTAACATTCCCTTAGTGCTTAGTCCTTTTGTAAGTTAAATAACATTCCTTTTTAATTTCCAATTCTCGTAGATAGATTTTAATGTATCTCCTGCTATTGGTACCACCCCAATTATAGATATGAAAAAGAATTAGCCAGTTTCTCCCATGTTGGAAACGGAAGCACCTTTTGCTTCTAATGTTCCCAATAAATGTAGTCTCCCTCCCTGTATAAACAAAAGGCAAATAAAGACGCTTCAAAAAAATTTGATCATTTTACAAAAATAGAAGGGTTGTGATGCCAATGAACCTAAGGCCGCACCTAACTATTGTGCTAAGGTTTATAATGACATGTCACTCCAAATGATATGGCAAATCATCATTGATAGCCCATTTAGTGCTTGCAAAAAGTATCCATATAGGCAGGGACCATTAGATAAGTCTCAAAAAACATTGAGTTTTGAGGGAAAACTAGAGGGGGCTGGAGATAGTGTTGCTAGTAATCTAGTGGTTCATAAATACAATCCGGATAAGATACCAATGGTGGTTGCAGAAATGATAACTACAGATGAGCAGACCTTTAGAATTGTGGAAGGTTTGTAGGGCTTTTCAACCTAGGTTTCAGGTGCCATCTCGCATCACTGCAGCTAGAGATTGCATGAAACTTTATAGGAAGGAGAAGGAAAAGTGAGGAAATTGCTTAGGTCTTCTAATCAGAGCGTTTATTGTCTTACTATTGATATATGAACATCAGTGCAAAATCTTAATTATATGTGTTTGACTGCACATTTCATTGATGATGAATGGATTTTACTCAGAAGAATTAGGGTACGTTTGGTATACGGAATAGACAAAGAATCGAATAGCTATTTCGTTGTTTGGTTACGTTTTTATTCTTGGGAATAGCTATTCCTCCCAAAAATGAGAAGAATAACTATTCCTTTCCTTAGGAATAGCATGTCAATTTATCTTCCCACAAAAACCCACAATAGAGAACGATTGACAAAACTGCCATAGAGAAAACCAATCCCTCTCGCCAACATTACTGTTTATGTTTAAAAATAAAGAAAAATGTAAATTAGAATTGTATTATAAGGGTGTTTTATGAAATTTGGTTACAATATGATTCCATTCACCAACGTATTGCGTTGTACCAAATAAAGGAATACATTTTTAGTGTTCTATTCCAATATTACAACCAAACTAAGGAATAGGAATAGTTATTTGATTCCAACTTCTTCCATTCCCAATAATAGTTATTCCTTTTTTCAATGAAATAGTTATTCCGCGTACCAAACGTGCCTTAATCAACTTCTATTAAAGCCTAATCATAAGGGAGATACAATTGGGAAGCGCATGGTGCTATGTTTACTTGAGTGGGGAATTGATAAGATTTTTACCATCACAATCAATAATACCTCCTCAAATGATGTTGCCATTGATTATTTGAGGAGACCCATAAACAGCAATATCTTTTTTTTTTTTTTTTTATGAGTATATAAAGGGTAATATCTTAGGAGGAAGTATCTTCACATGAGGTGTTATGCACATATTACAGATCTTATCTCATTGGAATGAAGGCCAAAAAGATTGTGATGATTCAATTGCAAAGGCGCATAATGCAATGAGATATGTGAGATCTTCCCCATCAAGGGTGGAAAAGTTCAAGCGTGCAAAAAAGGAGAAGATTGAAAGTAAGAGTTTAGCGTGTCATGATGTTCCAACTAGATCGAACTTGACTTATCTTCTGTCAGAGGCAACAGAAAAGTTTTGAAAGGCCTTTGAAAGGTTGGAGGATGACAATGGGCAACACCTTTGCTACTTCAGTGAAGGGAACAATGTGGGGCAAGGAAGAAGAAGAACCTTGTTCCCCTGGATATGATGATTGGGAGAATGTTAGGGTGTACAATGGTTGTGAGGCACGAATTGCAACTTTTAATATTTTAAATTGGTGAGGGCTGAATTCAACTAAATATCCTATCCTTACCCAAATTGTATAGGATATGATGGCCATTCCTATTTCTACAGGTTATTTTGAGTCAGCTTTTAGTACAGGTCGTGTGCTAGATCCTTTTCAAAGTTCATTGGGTCCGAATACAGTTGAGGCTATTGTTGTGAGTAAAACCAGTTAAGAGATTCAATTCCAATAGATCTTCGGGATTCAATGGATAATGTTGAAAGCTACCAAGTTGAATTTAGGTAATCTTATTGCTGTACATGTTTTATTTAGTCATTTAATCACATTGCTTTTATTTATGATCATTTATTTATTTGTATTTGTTTCTTTTTATATTAGAGCTGGATGGAATGAGATTTTTTTTTTTTTTTATAGGTAAGAGAAAATATATTAAAAGCGCAAAAGCGCAGCCCTGGTACACAGAAAGTATACAAAGGACCGCCTAAATAGGGAAAGAAAAATGTACAAGGAACTCATTATAGCTAATCCCTAAAGAAACTAGAAAAGCAGCTGTCCACGAAAAAAGAGTATACAAGAAAAAAGCCTTAAGCTCCTCTAAAGTTCTTTCTTGGTCCTCGAAGTTTCTATTATTACGTTCCCTCCACAAACACCACATAAGACAAGAAGGCATCATTTTCCACACAACAGCACTCTGGGAGTGCCCACCTGTCCACCAACAAGCGAACAAATCAACAACTCGAAGAGGCATAACCCAAGATAAGCCAAAGCGACTGAAGATGTTCTTCCATAGGACGCAGGCGGCCTCACAATGAAGGAGAAGATGATCCACAGATTCTCCATGTCTTTTACACATACAACATCTATCAATCACGATGACGTGTCTCTTTCTAAAATTGTCCATAATAAGAATTTTCCCTAGAGCCGCCGACTAAGCAAAAAAAGCCACTTTCACAGGAGCCTTAGTCCTCCAAATACTTTTCCAAGGAAAGGACTAACCAGCATTACGAGCAAGAACCCTGTAGAAGGATCTAACATCAAATTTTTCCTTAAAAGAGTGGTTCCACCGAAGTTTGTCTTCCCCTGCCCTTCTCACACGAAGGGAATATAATAAAGAAAAAAAGGAAGCGACGACATCCAACTCCCAATCATGAGCCGCACGGGAAAAGCTAACGTCCCATTAAAGGGAACCACTAGAAAAGTCTAGATGAGCTGCTACAAACGCATCTTTATCACAAGCAATGCCATATAGAACCGGGAAAGCTTCTTTAAGAGGTAACTGTCCACACCACACATCATCCCAGAATCTGATCCTGGACCCATCTCCCAGCTTAAATCTGGTATGGCTACATAACAAACTCCACCCTCTCCCAATGTTCTTCCATAATCCCACCCCATGCGGTCCAGTGGGAGCACGCGAACACCAACCACCTCCCATGCTACCAAATTTAGCATCCACAACAACTCTCCACCAAGCCTCTCTTTCATGCACATAACACCACAACCACTTTCTCAAAAGAGCCCTATTAAAAGTCCTCAAGTTCCGAATTCCCAAACCACCCTCAGAAAGAGGAGAGCACACCTTGGCCCAACTAACCAGGTGAAATTTGAATTTTTCACCTATTCCACCCCCATAAAAAGTCACGGTAAAGCTTCTCAATACGATTAGCCACGTTAGCAGGGATGAGAAAAAGAGACAAAAAGTACATAGGCAAATTGGTTAAAGTGCTCTTTATAAGGGTAATCCTGCCACCCTTAGACAAATACAACCGTTTCCAACTAGCCAACCGACGTTCAATCTTCTCAATAACCCCATTCCAAATAGGCTTAGCTTTGTAACAGGCCCCTAGCGAAAGGCCAACATACTTCAAAGGCAGAGAGGAGACCCCACAACCCAAAATGTTAGCTAGACCAACCGCATCATCAACATTACCCACGGGAACCAACACTGATTTAACCAAATTAATCTGTTAAGCCAGAGACAGCTTCGAAGCATAAGAATAACACACGGAGATAGCTCAAGTGATCAGGATTGGCCCCACAAAAAACCAAGGTATCATTTGCAAATAACAAATGTGAAATACTGACCGCCTCAGGGAGCCTATCACCCACAGAGAACCCAGAAAGAAGACCCCTGTCAACAGTAACAGTAAGCATCTTACTTAACGCCTCCATAACAATAACAAACAGAAACGGAGATAGAGGATCCCCCTGCTTTAGACCACGAGAACTGCAAAAGCAACCAGTCAGGGTGCCATTCACCAAAACAGAGAAGCTCGATGAAGAGATGCAATGGGCAATCCAAGAACACCATTTCTCCCCAAACCCGCACCTTCTAAGCATATACAAAAGAAACCTTCAGTTCACATGATCATAAGCCTTCTCGATATCCAGCTTGCAAATCACCCTTGGAATACTAGAATTGATGCGACTATCCAAACAAATTTTTTTTTTTTTAACTTCTTTTCTGTTTTTGTGGCTAAATGAATCTGGGCTCCCATGAGGCCCTTGACAGAAGACAACTTATTAACTTAACAAAAATGCATATATTTTTATGTTAAAATTTTAGGTGCTATATGTTCTTTTCATGGGCTGCACGACTATCTTCTTCTTTTTCAAACTGGGTCTTGATTGTTGAATGAGATGAAGCTGTTGAAGAGTACATAATAATGTTTTTGGGCTTATTTAAAATAGGGTACTACTGGGCCAAAACAGGGGAATAAATTTAAACTGGGTATTTAACCTTCAATGTTAAAATGGACTCTAAAAAATGAAAGGCTCGGCCCAACCAATTCTTTTGGACTTAAAAAAAATTAACCAGCCCAACCGACCGACTGCCAACCAAACCTTTCAGCATCAGGGTCAGCTCGGGTCGGCAGAAAATTCTGGGTTCCGACCCCTTCGGTTCAACCATTGGGGATAGCACTTTTCCAACCCAAAGGGGTGTCAGTTTACACCCCTACTATGTGGTTGCTTATATAAATATAGACTTCATGACCAAAACATGGTCAAAAGCATTTGAGGGGAGTTCCACTATTGACTGATTCCATATCTAATTCATACAAGTTTTTTGTTTCTAATCTTATGAGCAGTTCATCTATCAGTGTAACTGTGCCACCAACTGTACTATGGCATGGTTTTGTCACATTGTAACATGGATCGGTTCCCAGAAATGAATCTGCCATAACATTTTTGTGATTGGGTTGAGTATAGATGGACGATGCTATAATGATAGATAACTGTAATTCAATATTGTACTAAACACAGTTTTCATGTGTCCATGAGAGTAGTTTACAGTAGATGTAAAAGAGAACCAAACGAAAATAAAATAAAATAAAATGAATAATAAACAACAGTTGATTAGGTTAGACCATATGTGAGCAGCATCAGGTGCAAACGTAAAATAAATATTTCCATAAGGTGCGCAGAACTTATGTTGTTGCTAATTCATTGCATCATAAATAAATTGAATTATTATCAGATTATCTTAAGATTTTGCACTATGGTCTAAAAAGCGTGTGAACGGAACTGTTAGGCTTAATAAATAACTATTGACACATACATCCATCTGAACCCTTCCCCTTTACACATCAGACATCTGTGCTTGCCAAAAACAGACAGCAAGGCAACAAAATCTGTTTAGTTATCTAAAAACTCATTTGCATTTAATGTAAAACACCATGATAGAACAGGAAGATATACCTGTCCCACCAGGAAAGCAGGGCTTATAAGTCTCTGAAATGTGGTACTCAATTTTAATTAAACACCCCTACACCCTGATATCATAAATGGATTTTTACTACATACTAATTTAATTTCACTGCACATCTGATAGAGATCCTATCTTGTTCAGAGTTCAACATTGATAAAGAATGGACAGCAACTTTAAAGTTCTATGAAGATGTTGAACTACAGAGATGAAGCAACTCCATAGAAGAGGAAAAAGGAGTTTATTTAGTTCAGACTTGGTACCACCTAAAACATTGCAGGCATTTAGTACCTGACAACCTAGGGTGTATTGCAGAAATCATACATTTTGGTTGTGGTACTTTTGCTACTTGTATTTTTTTCCCATTGGTATTTTGAAATCCACTAATCATGCTTTCTTCTGTTAAATTATCAATGACTTTTTTTTTAATCAACTAGTGAAAACATGATAAACTCTCCAAATGTCTCAAAGGTAATCATGATAAACATGCTAGGAAATTGGGCAGGGATACATGGTAACATATATAGCTGCTCCAACCACCTATTTGTTCTCATCTAAACTTCATATAAATCAAGGACATGCTTTCAACTACCACCTACTGATCTTAAACAGTTTCTATTTTGATATTTTTAACTTGCTTGGAACATCAGTTTCTAACCATGTATTGATCAGTGTTAATCACTATGTAGAAATATCAGCTTGCCTAATCCACTACGTCCTAGATATTTTACTTTCAGCCTAAATATACTTGGTACTAATTAGTCCCCCTACACTCCTTGTCTATTTGTGAATACTTCTACTTTCCACCGACTCTTGAAACATGAGCTTTAATAATTGTTTATCTCAAAGTTCTAATAGATTTCTAACCGTAAAAGCTTTGAATAAATATGACACACTTTCATACTTAAATTCGATAACATTAATAATGAATTGAGACTAAAAAGTAAACAAGATAAATTTTTCAAAGTTATGAAACGTGAGAAACTTGCATAACAAGTCAATAAATTAGATTGGCATATAAAACATATACACCAGCCAGAAAGAGAAGACATCTAAGCAATTTTCAAGCTTCAATAGTAACAGACTTTACAGGTCATCTAAAATGTTATTGATTCAAATTAAAACTAAGGCCTGTAACATAAGCGGTTTACAGCCTGTCATGCGCAAGACAAAGACTTCTGATATATAAAAATCTATTCATTACTTTACCAGAGATGTTATTTCTACACCACAATTGTAGTAATTAATGTAAAAATATTATAATCTTATAAGTCAACCCTTCCGATCGATTTTTGTAAAAATTTCTTTATATATATAAAGAAATCATATCCAAACCACTTAAAGCTATACTAGACTAAAATGACAAAGAGACCATAAACCCTGCCATGAATTCGGAACAACCAAAAACACAAACTGGCCACAAAGTGAATCCATCCTTCTAAACCATCAGAATATCTAGACTACATTCCTACCAAAATGAAAACTACCTTATAATCTAGAGAATGTTATATACCAAACTTTTATTCCACTTTGTTGATGTAGCACTACCAATCAACCCTTGTTTCAAAAAAATAAATAAATTAAGGACTGATTGGCAATGTTACATCGGCAAAGTGAGATAAAAATGTGATATATAGCATTACTCATAAATCTAATAGCTTAGTACCCAAAAAAAAAAACATATATAACAACAAGAAAACTTAAGAGTCTTAACAAGACAAACTTCACAACTATACAGGACTTGAGTGTTGCATGTGGACATCCCTCATATCTAACCCTAAAATTCCAATATTATTGTTAAATCATTATTTATCCGAAAAGCTGAAGCCTTTAACACTCCCCTCATGCTCCCCTCACGTATGAGACCAGACAACATACGGACTATTATCATTAAAATTTGGGTAAAAGATGGAAACAAAGTTCGAACTCAAGACCTTTGCTCTGATACCATGTTAAGTTACCACTTATTCCAAAAGTTTGAGCCGATAGAAAAATATGAATTTAATTATTTAATTAATACTTTAAAAATTACGTTCCATTATTTTTATTTTCATTTTTATAAATACAATTACGTTCCCTTATGGAGCAAGCCAAGACAAAAATGTTATTAGGTGATATTTCTCAATCTTTGTTTCATGTATATCAATCAACCTTTTTCTGGTGCCAAGTTTTAGAAAGCAGATACAGAATAACAAATGCATACCTGCTTGTATCTTTCCTTCTTGTGGTCAGCCTGCATTGAGAATTTTGATTAGTCAGAAACTTCTGAATAAATGACAGTCTAGATAAAGGCTAAAGAGCAAGCTAGTGATAATCGAAGAAAACAAAACGAAATGATAATGATCTTACAATCTAGATAAAGGATAAAGCGGAAGCTAGCGATGATTAGTCAGAAACTTTTAAAATGTCTCTTGTACGTTACAACTTAAATACACTCTACAGCAGCCAAAACTTTGTCATTTGAAGCCATATGCTAAAGCTTAAGATCAAGCTAGTGATGATGGAAGAAAACAAAAAAAAAAAAACAAATATAAACCCCCTTCTTCTCATTAAAAATAGAAATAATAATAATTGATCATCTTACTGGAATCATGAATTTACTACATACTAAATCCAGGAAAATAAGTTTATATGCCAAGATAATCTTACCTCTTCCCTTAATAGCCGTGCCTTCTCCTCCTCCAGCTGGGTAACAAGAGATTCTAGCTCAACTGTGTAAGCCTAAAAGTGAAGAGGAACACGTTTTAGACTGGTTAGCTCAAAGAGCAAACAAGAAAATTACCATTTGATTAATGAAAAATAAATAAATTAAAATGGAAAAGACATAAAAATTCTGAATCCCAGATCCCACCCCCACCCCCCCCCCCCCCCAAAAAAAAAAAAAACAAACGAGAGGTAGACACCATTAATGGCCAAGCAGAGGTGAATTCTGGGGATCTAAACACATAAAACAAAAGGAGTGTAAAATTTCTCACAAGAAGAGAATAAATAGAATGTAGGATTTTTCCGTCATTCAAAACTCAAGAAGATCAAAATCAATCTCTTCATTTACACAGTTTCCTCGGAAAGCAAATAGGGGTGGAAGAATGACCTGCTTGCGTTCCCTGGACCTGGCGGCAGACTCTCGGTTCTTGATCATCCGTTTCTGCCTCTGCTGCGTGGCCTTATCCACCACCGCCTCCTCTACGGCCCTTCGCTTTCCCCTCCCTCGTCCAACCCCCACTCTCCCTTCGAACCCCATCGGCCCCGAGGACTCCACGGCGTAGCCCCCTGGCCCGGCCACCACCCCAAGCACCCCTCCGCTTCTGACGTCCTCCTCCCTCACCGCCCCAGCCTTGGTCAGAAAGTCCTCCAGAGTCATCTCCTCCAACTCACTCCCGCCTTCCCTCTGACTCTCCGTCCCGGCCACGATATCCTTCCATACCTCGTCCACCGTCTTCTCGCCTAGCTCCTTCGGCTGCGAGATCGACGACGACCCGTCGGGGAAATGGGGCTCCGTCAGTGACAGCTGGTTCTGTGACTGGTCGGAGGAGTAGAGGTTCTTCAAGAGGTCGTCCATGCTCAGGGAGCCGGCGAGGGTCTTGGACGGAGAGGGGCTAATTTGCTGTGGCTGTTGGAGATCGGCGAGGATGCTAGAGAGAGAACAAATAGACGACTGTCGTGGCGGATCAGGATTCGTCGATACTACCTTCGAAGACGCCATGCCCGGATTTCCAGGGCTTTTTTCACTACACACTCTCACTCTGTCTGTGTATTTTTGCGCTTTTCTCGGGTGGTAGGATCAGGACGAAGAAACGGTGATAATAGTTACATATATAATTACTCACCCAATTAATTTATTATTTTCTTTTTTTGGAGTCTCGCGGAGCAGTTTGAATTCTCTTCTCAAAAACAAACACAGAGACAGAGACATGGAAGCTGGTGGAGGCGGCGGAAGGACATTTCTACCAATTAGGGACGGCTAATGGTAAATTTTGGATTTTT